>JAULUF010000015.1:35957500-36207500 GCA_031834385.1 Semotilus atromaculatus | reverse complement strand
GCATCAGACCAAAACACAACATGACAACATCAACATCAGTTGAGGGCTGCAACTTCACTTTTTAAATGACAATATCCTGACCGGACTACTGTTGTCAGTGATATAAGTATTTGAAATTAACATGATTTCTTAATGTCTAGTGACATATCAGGGAAGATTTATGATTAATTGAAACAAATTTCTTACATACAGCTCCTTTAATCCTTTTCACACAAATTATGTTTACATCAAATAACTGCCTCCATCTGTAAGATTTTCCTAATTCCTTAATTAAAAACGTCACGGTCGTTTCCTCTTCATGGGTTCAACATTTCATTCTGTAACATTGGGAAGTTTTGATTTATATGCTGTTGAATGTTTGATTCATCTTTTGATCAGGAGATTCTGTAGCCTGGTAATACCAGACTCTGCTACTTCACTTTGCTTCGTAGACAGAGTCTGGAATAGCATAATAGAGAAGTGTTTTCTCTCTCGCTAGGGGGCGATTTCTGAAGTTTAAAATCATTGGTTACCCGTAAGCCAATCAGATAAGTTTATGTTATGCGCCGACACAGCCGCATCTAAACACAGACATCATGCATCGAACTCAAATCTATGATCGAACTTCCACTGTAAACCTGCTGTAAACACTTGATGATGCGAGCGAAATACCGGAGTGAACATGGCTGTAAACGACTTTTGCAGATTATGCAAAGTTAATCTACGCATCCACGGTACAATCACGTGTCTCGTTTCCCATTTCCGCGGTCGTTTCGGTTTTCGATTTCTCTATCCTACAATGTAAAACTCGCGGCTTAGCGGCTACGTCACGGCTCTCAGCCGCCCTCTGTTCGTTGATTGGGCCGGCTGTTTTCAGGCCGGAGGAAAACTGAAAGATAGGCTGCTATCTCAGACTGACTACAGGAGCGAAATGAAATTAGCGGAAGTAGGAAGTCTGACGTAGTCAGGCTAGAGATTCTGTACTCTTTCAGAAAATGTGTAATAGCGCCCCCTACTGTATAACAGTGAAAACACGGATAGCCGGAAAATTCAGTCCGTGGTGGTGAAAGAGTTAATAGTAAAAAACATGCATGCAGTTTTAAGATAATTTAAGCGCCACTTGTTCTCTGGTTTGGGCATTTACATAAATCACAGTGTCATCTGTATCATCAATTGAATATTTACATCAGGACAAACTTTATAAAGATCAAATACCAGCTATAAAGTAGAGCTGGGATAAATAAACAATTTCCTAAACCCTATTCGGACGGGATTAACTGGACGGGATGGAGTTTTTTAATGTCACCTTCATTTATAAAGTGTTTTTAACAGTATGGATTGTTTCAAAGCAGCTTTACAGTTATAATAGAAACAGGGAACTACACTAACCTTTTCCACTGGTGGCACTTGCGCTACTAACTTTTTCTGTTACTGGCGCAAAACATGATTTGGTCGCACAAATTATTTATAGGAAGCCGCTCTGGATAATAATGAACAATAATGAAACTGTATTGCATACAGATGTGCTTTTTATTTTACTTGCCATTTTTTAAACCACATGCCTTCTTGTTTTCTTTAAAATTGGTTAGGGGTGTAACGGTTCACAAAATTCACGGTTCCGTACGTTTTCGATACAGCAAAAATAAAGAAATGCCAGAGAAATTTCCTATTTATTAAAAGAAAAAATAAGTGTGAGTTTTCCTACATCTTAAAACTTTTAGTTTTATAAATGGGGGTCATCTTTGAAGTATAAACAAATAATGTTTTGGTCATCACATTAAAAATAACATTTAAATATGATAATATTTGAGTTTTGAAGTGCTGGAAAAAGATGTGTGATGTACACCTACCTGAAAGCATGTTACTATTTCTGCCAAACTTCCATGGTTACAGTTAGTGTGTTACTATATTAAATCCATGGTGAATGTTGCTGATCTGTGAACTTAAAGCCTATAACTAGTTCATTCATGGCATAATGTTTCTCTTGGTTTCCACGTCAGCGCTGTTTGATCCGTTAATAACAGAGAAATGTGAATGTTTCTCACTAGATCTCGCAGTTCTGTTATTACTTCAGTGGCGAATTCAAATGCTTTCTTTACTGCATCTCTTAGCGCTGTGCTGTGTGCTTGATGAAGATCGGCTCGCGCTGCACTGACATTGATGGTCCGAACTGATAAACGGTCCGTCCGTGAAGCACAAAATAATAGCGCAGTTTCGTTCCACTTTCATTACGTTTGCCATTTGATGTTGCGCAACGTTATGGTGGTCGCGCCAGCACGGATTTTAGTCGGCAGGAAAAATGCCAAATAGAGGTCTCTGCAGACGGTAATAGGAGTTCCCAGATCAGGGGGCGAGGCCATAAACAGAGGGGCGTCCGAGTTGACGGCTCGTTGGTCGTGTTTATGTGTAGACGTGCGTACTTCGTAGTGGGCATGTGATCTACATTCACAGCTTGAGCTGGGGAAGCAGTTATTGTGGGAACAGTGTTTGTGTGAGGGCGCGCGCACTTCATAGCCCATTTTGGTCGCAGTGTAGTTCCCTGAGAAATTACCGTAACAGATTGTTTAGGCTGTACAACAGCATTAGGATAAAGAGCACATCCAATGGCGCGGGCGCCAACAACGTGCGCCAATGAGCTAGTATTACGCCATACACGTCAGAGCCCGCCAAGGGGCCCGACCCCATGATAATAGCCCCGACACAGCCCTTATAGCAGCGGGTTTCCACAGCTCGCTCGGAGCTTCAATGTCGGTTCTATACTGTAAAACTTTATATTTGTTCCAATCACTGAATGAAGCCTGCTATATTTGGGACAAGAGTCGCAACCTTAAATTGCTTGCACACAACTCTTGATCAGCACTCAACATTTGTTTATTGTTGTTGTTCATTTAAACTGTTATGAGCAGAGAGCGTGAGGGCGAGAAAGAGAAAGAGGGCGAGGGCGAGAGAGAGAAAGAGGGCGGGGGCGAGAGAGAAAGAGAGTGTGAGGGCGAGAGAGAGAAAGAGGGCGGGGGCGAGAGAGAAAGAGAGTGTGAGGGCGAGAGAGAGAAAGAGGGCGGGGGCGAGAGAGAAAGAGAGTGTGAGGGCGAGAGAGAGAAAGAGGGTGAGGGCGAGAGAGAGAAAGAGAGTGTGAGGGCGAGAGAGAGAAAGAGGGTGAGGGCGAGAGAGAGAAAGAGAGTGTGAGGGCGAGAGAGAGAAAGAGGGTGAGGGCGAGAGAGAGAAAGAGAGTGTGAGGGCGAGAGAGAGAAAGAGGGTGAGGGCGAGAGAGAGAAAGAGAGTGTGAGGGCGAGAGAGAGAAAGAGGGTGAGGGCGAGAGAGAGAAAGAGAGTGTGAGGGCGAGAGAGAGAAAGAGGGTGAGGGCGAGAGAGAGAAAGAGAGGGTGAGGGCGAGAGAGAGAAAGAGGGCGAGGGCGAGAGAGAGAGAAAGAGGGCGAGAGAGAGAAAGAGAGTGTGAGGGCGAGAGAGAGAAAGAGGGTAAGGGCAAGAGAGAGAAAGAGAGTGTGAGGGCGAGAGAGAGAAAGAGGGTGAGGGCGAGAGAGAGAAAGAGAGTGTGAGGGCGAGAGAGAGAAAGAGAGTGTGAGGCCGAGAGAGAAAGAGGGTGAGGGTGAGAGAGAGAAAGAGAGTGTGAGGGCGAGAGAGAGAAAGAGAGTGTGAGGGCGAGAGAGAAAGAGAGCGTGAGGGCGAGAGAGAGAAAGAGGGCGATGGCGAGAGAGAGAAAGAGATTGTGAGGGTGAGGGCGAGAGAGAGAAAAGAGGGCGAGATAGAGAAAGAGAGTGTGAGGGTGAGGGCGAGAGAGAGAAAGAGAGCTTGAGGGCGAGAGCAAGAGAGAGAGAGCGTGAGGGCGAGGGGAGAGAGAAAGAGAGCATGAGGGCGAGAGAGAGAAAGAGAGCGTGAGGGCGAGGGGAGAGAGAGAAAGAGAGCATGAGGGCGAGAGAGAGAAAGAGAGCGTGAGGGCGAGGGGAGAGAGAGAAAGAGAGCGTGAGGACGAGAGAGAGAAAGAGAGCGCGAGGGCGAGAGAGAGAAAGAGAGCGTGAGGGCGAGAGAGAAAGAGAGCGTGAGGGCGAGAGAGAGAAAGAGAGCGTTAGGGCGAAAAGAGAAAGAGAGCGTGAGGGCGAAAAGAGAAAGAGAGCGTGAGGGCGAGAGAGAGAAAGAGAGCGTTAGGGCGAAAAGAGAAAGAGAGCGTGAGGGCGAAAAGAGAAAGAGAGCGTGAGGGCGAGAGAGAAAGAGAGCGTGAGGGCGAGAGAGAGAAAGAGAGCGTTAGGGCGAAAAGAGAAAGAGAGCGTGAGGGCGAAAAGAGAAAGAGAGCGTGAGGGCGAGAGAGAAAGAGAGCGTGAGGGCGAGAGAGAGAAAGAGGGCGATGGCGAGAGAGAGAAAGAGATTGTGAGGGTGAGGGCGAGAGAGAGAAAAGAGGGCGAGATAGAGAAAGAGAGTGTGAGGGTGAGGGCGAGAGAGAGAAAGAGAGCTTGAGGGCGAGAGCAAGAGAGAGAGAGCGTGAGGGCGAGGGGAGAGAGAAAGAGAGCATGAGGGCGAGAGAGAGAAAGAGAGCGTGAGGGCGAGGGGAGAGAGAGAAAGAGAGCATGAGGGCGAGAGAGAGAAAGAGAGCGTGAGGGCGAGGGGAGAGAGAGAAAGAGAGCGTGAGGACGAGAGAGAGAAAGAGAGCGCGAGGGCGAGAGAGAGAAAGAGAGCGTGAGGGCGAGAGAGAAAGAGAGCGTGAGGGCGAGAGAGAGAAAGAGAGCGTTAGGGCGAAAAGAGAAAGAGAGCGTGAGGGCGAAAAGAGAAAGAGAGCGTGAGGGCGAGAGAGAGAAAGAGAGCGTTAGGGCGAAAAGAGAAAGAGAGCGTGAGGGCGAAAAGAGAAAGAGAGCGTGAGGGCGAGAGAGAAAGAGAGCGTGAGGGCGAGAGAGAGAAAGAGAGCGTGAGGGCGAGAGAGAGAAAGAGAGCGTTAGGGCGAAAAGAGAAAGAGAGCGTGAGGGCGAAAAGAGAAAGAGAGCGTGAGGGCGAAAAGAGAAAGAGAGCGTGAGGGCGAGAGAGAGAAAGAAAGCGCGAGGGCGAGAGAGAGAAAGAGAGCGTGAGGGCGAGAGAGAAAGAGAGCGTGAGGGCGAGAGAGAGAAAGAGAGCGTTAGGGCGAAAAGAGAAAGAGAGCATGAGGGCGAAAAGAGAAAGAGAGCGTGAATAGTTCGAATATATGTGGTTTTTTTTAGAGGGAATATTCGAACGTCATTTTTGAGCAATTTCGACAGCCCTAGTAAGGTTTGCCCCAAAACCTTTTCCAAATGTCTATGAACCCTACATTATTATGCGGACACCACTCAGACAACCAGCCATTGAGTGAACACAATCTACTAACTATCTCATCACTCCGGCGAACAGGAAGGGGGCAGAGCAAATTACAGTGCCTGACATCGTACTTGCGAGTTCACACACCACTTTTTTAGTTAAACATCATTAGTGCTGACGTGAATAATAATCTTAGAGAATTTACGATTAGCATTAGCCAGCACTTTTAAATTTGCTGTGATGTCAGGCGCTCTGGCTCCCAGCAAACATGTGACTATGGTGGCCGGTGTCTCTATGTTCACGTTCCGTGTGATCGAATCACCAATAACTATGGCACTTTCAACAGGATTCTCAGTGGGTGTTTCACTGAGTGGGGAGAACCTGTTTATTGTTTTAATCGGAATGGAACAGCAGTGTTTTGTCCCGAGACTATGCCATCTCACAGACAGCCAATACCCGTAACCGGTCTCTAATTCTGAAATCTTCTTTATCATCCCACACTTATCACATGTGAAACCCTCACTGCTGTCAGAGAATGCTACACTAAACATTTGGCAGGCAGTGCACGTGACGATAACAGATGACATAACTCACCGTGATTGTGACCGATTCCAACTTACCACAGTTGACTCGCTGGAGAGAGAAAATGCATGAATGCCAAGTTAACAGACTAGTGAAATGCTAATGCCAACAAATGCTGTTTTTGAAACTCGCAGCTTCACTGTTAGTAGAAAGATGCTGCACAGACACATATAATTCACACGATATTATCACACGTCCAATCTGCTAAATAGCTTGTTTGCACATGACATCACTGCTGTGTTGTGAAATGCAATTGGAAGCACTACCACAAACTCAAAATGCCTATGTTTTGCGTCGTTTATGGTTTATGGCTGACACTGTGTACATTCTGTGAGAGAGATCCTTCTACGGGCGGGTGGAGGACATGCGGGACAGACAGTCTTCAGCCTCTGGACACAAAAATCCATAAATCTCTCGTCTCAGGGGGATATGAGGGAGGAAAGCACAGTAATTTGAAAATACTACAGATTTTCTACTAATACAAAGCTTAATGCTAAATCTTGAAGTATCACTTTAAATGAACTGAGCCTAAGGTGCTGTTGTGTTGTTGATGTGTGTTGTAAGCGAACCACAATACTGTTAGAGCAGCGTGTGTGTTGACTGACGGGCTCGTACAGCCACAGGGGACTGGTGTCTTCCACACAGACGGATCTCCTGAGAGCAGGAGGAGAGCTTTTAGAGGCAGACAGCGCGAGTAATGAGCCTGAGGTGGAGGCCGTTTGATTCCTGCGGCCCGCTGGCTCAGGTCGAGGTTTACTGCCGCATGAAAGACTGTGTGCTGCTGGAGAAGAATATCAACCAGATGAGATCAAGCGTCACGGTTGTTAGTGCACACACTATATGATTTAAATAAAGCCCTAACCTATAGGAAACCTCATGTGACGTGCAGCGTTTGAGCTCCAGACATGAATGATTCCTCTAATCTTGTGTTGAGGAGAGTGTGCTGCTGCTTCACTGAGTGATCAGATGCACGGAGAAGAAAACTGCTGAAAACATCCCACAGACACACTTTGAAGGAAGAACCTGAGCAACATCTGCAGACCAGGAGATCACAGAGACCCCTGACAATAAACATCTGGGCCCGTATTCATAAAGATTCTAAGAATCCTCTCAGAAAACTCTTAATTTAGCTTAAAAACTTTTATGTAGGAGTCTTAGCTTAAGAGCGATTCGGGACCGATCTGAGAGCAACTCTGAGTCAGGAAAAGACACACGTTCATCTCAGTGAGGAGGCGGGGCCGACCGTGTTGGTGTGTGTGACATAATCTTTTGAAGACTGCGATTGGTTGGTTGTCCAAGAAGTATACAGGTGAAACTCTGAATATCGAAACTCTGAGTATCGAATAACTTTTGAATATCGTGCAAAACTTCATGTATTTCAGTAATTCAAATTAAAAGATGAAACTAATATATTTAGTATATATAACTATAAACATATATGCATGATTATACTTTTCAGAGGGCTGACATTTCGGTGTTAAAATTTTTTATTTTTTTTATTTCATGTAATATTCTAATTTTCTGAGATTTTAAATTTTGGGGGTTTTCATAAGCTGTAGTTAATCATCAAAATAATAACTTTTGCACGATATTCAAATTTTTCGAGTTTCACCTGTAGGGTCTATTTTAAGCCTTCACTTTGAAATTACATGCGTAATTTTTCCTATTTGACCGTTTTCACACACACACACACACACACACACACACACACACACACACACACACACACACGCACACACACACACACACACACGTTGGTGCAACAGCATTATGAGGACTCTCCATAGGCGTAATGGTTTTTATACTGTACAAACTATATATTCTGTCCCCTTACACTGCCCCTGTCCCTAAACCTACCCATCACAGGAGACATTCTGCATTTCAACATTTTTAATAAAACATTGTTTTTTATGTTTTTTAAGCCATTTGATTTATGAGGACTTTTGAAGTGTCCTCATAAACGACCCATAAGTTGTAATACCAGTGTAATACGCATGTCATTATACAAATTTGAGTCCTCATAAATCACATAAACCAACCCACACACACACACACACACACACACACACACACACACACACAGAGAGACAGACAGTATATATGTGTATATAAATCCTTTTTTTATTTACCTGTTTATTTCCTATAAGGTATTTGATTGGCTTATAATGATAAAAATTGTTCCACTCTTTCCAGTTACACTGATTGCTGCATAAAGTGGTGGTTTGAATGTTGGTTTTAATGTACCAAACTCACTGTCATCCATGGTCTGCAACACATTTCTTCTCCCTCTTCGTCTTTCCTCCATTTTCTCCTCTGCTAAAGAAACTCTTACGCCCCTTAAAAGTCCTCGTCCGTGCTCCTAACAATTTTGACCTTAAGACCTCTTTTAAGGGTTAAGATGCTTTCTGAATTACTTTTTTCTTTACCAGGAATTTTCTTTATTTTTAAGAGTAAACGCCCACACTTCTAAGAATATTCTTCGAATTTTGTCACTAGGAGCGACTCTTTGCATTAAGATTCTTTATGAATACGGGCCCTGATCTAAAACACTCAAACCCCAAAGCAACGGCATAACAAAGACCCGGCAGACATTTACAACACGCTAGCATTATGACTAGCACAGGCAAACGGCATCGTTTAATTCAGATTTTTAACATTTATTTATGCATTCTTGTAGCTTAAACTATAGAACCTGATGTTAGCAAAGCCTCGGTCATGGGTTACATTCCCAGGGAAAGCAAGATCAAATGAAATTTGTACCTTGAATGTAAAAGTTTCTATGTAAGTCCAGTGTGGTCATTATACTTAAAGGGATAGTTCAGCCAAAAATGAAATAAGATATATTTAATATTCTCTCATCATTTTTGTCCATCCATTGAAAGTCTAAGCAACTAAAAATGTCATGCATTAATAAGTACAAAAAGAGATTGTAAAAGTAATCCATATAAATCAAGCAGTTTAATCCAAGTTTTATGAAGATTGCTTTATACGATTTAATAAACATTAAACAGATTTAATTTAGACTTTTATTCACATCTAAACATTGATCAACACACATACACATGAAACAGAAGCTCAGCCGTACCGGAGATGAGATCTCAAGTTTTTAGGAAACTATCCCTTTAAAATCCACCGTAATAGACCAAGTATTAGGCACATCAACTTGCACTGTTACAGAAGGCAGTGTTCGTGTTCACTCTGCTTCATGTTTCAAGTCAGTCACCTGTATTAATATAGCGCTTTATACAGTACAGATCGTTTCAAAGCAGCTTTACAGAGAGAACAGGGAAATGATGCGTTTCTGAAGTGTGTTCAGTGTTGACCATGTTGCTTTATATCATGTATATATGTGAAGTATAGATGTCATGAATGTAGGGATATCAATCATATGTATGTTCTGACATGATCATTTATAAATTGCTGTATGAATTCATAGGCACAGTTTAATAGTATCATTAGATTTAATATTTTAACCTTGCTTGAGTGATACTGAAGACTTATTTTTTTAACAACACAGGATTCTCTGTAATGTCACAGGCAAACATTCAAACCCTTATATGAAATATTTGACCAGGAAAACAACACAAAGTGACATGGAGTGGCTTAGACCTACAGTCATTTCACACGTACGCTTCTTCTGTGGAACGATGGAAGAAATGCTCTTCACACCACCTTGATGGACCTGAGCATTTGACCAGATGAAGGTGCAGGACGTCAGTGTGTGAAGAGAACGGTGTCAAGGGTTTGCATGGTAAACGGGATGTTTATGAAAGTGCATGAGTTTATGGCATCTCGTAGTTTAGAGAATAAAATCAAATGTGCTTTTTACCCCGGTTCGCCTTTAGCCTTGTTGTACCCCACTATATTATTATATGGCACATATATGTGATTTGTCATTCAAATACTCATTACGCATCTCAATTGTCATGATAATTACAGGCAGAGAGGGTAAACTTTCATTTAACTTATCAGTTTCACGTCAAGAACGCTCATTTTGATTCAGTCATGCCTGTAAGTCAGTGGTTCTCATTTCCAGTCTTGTGGACCCACAGTCTCCCTCATCTCACAGGCCAACGAGCGAGATTTTACAAACACTCTTTTGGTGTTAAAAACTGCTGTCAGAATTGACTAAAGTCATATTATACAGTCATAGATATCTTCTGATACACGGCAGGAATCACATTCTCTCAGATCAGCAGTGGATCGTCAGTCTAATACGTGACTGAGGTGACTTCTTCATGTGTGTGTGTGCGTGTGTGTGTGCGTATGCGTGAGCATGAGTGTGTGTGTGTGTGTGTGTGTGTGTGTGTGTGCGTGTAGTGTGTGTGTGTGTGTGTGTGTGTGTGTGAGAGAGAGGGATGAAGACAGTGAGCCGATGCTCTGTTCTTCCTCCTCCTCCTCCTGAAGGTGTTCAGGGATCGAGTGGAGCTGGTCTGGATCCAGCTCTATTTATCAGCGGCGTTCATCCGTCCGTCAGACGATACACTCTCTGCCTGCAGATCCCCGTCTGCCTCATTTCAGGTTCTTTCAGCTGAACGTTTTTGAAGCGTATGAGGATGTTTAAAATATGTTTATGATAGCTTGTCGTGTGAGTGGTGGTCTAGCGGTGAGCATTATCCTCCAGACATGTTGAGCTCTGACACCTTCACTGGGCTTTTCCTATGGCATTACTGCGGGTGTCAGTATTCCAGGTCAATGAGAATCGAACAAATAGTTTAAATTTGCATTAAATGCAATTAGCAGACCTTTAGAGTGTTTTTTATTACACTTATGTAGGCTTTAAAGGGATAATTCACATTAAAATTCTGTCATCATTTACTCGTTTCAAACCTGTATGAGTTTCTTTGTTCTGTTGAGCACAGAAGAAGATATTTTGAAGAATGTTTGAAATCAAACAGTTGTGGGGGCAATATTGACTTTTTTATTATGAAACAAATGCTATGTAAGTCAAAAGTGGCCCACGAGTGTTAGCGACAATCTTCAAAATCTCTTCTTTTGTGTTTGACAGAACAAAGAAACCCATACAGGTTTGAAACAACTTGCGGGCGAGTAAATGATGACAGAAATGTCATTTTTGGGCGAACTATCCCTTTAAGTACATCTTTATATCTAATTTCATAATTACTTATAGTATTTATTAATTTTGAGAATGTTTTGGTAAATTGTCTGAACACTCATGAAACTGCCACTTTTGATCAAGTTGAAGTTTTGGATAGCAACATTACTTATGATGAAATGTTTAAAACTATTATGTGAGCAATGGAAAAGCCCCTGGTCCAGATGGCATTATTATTGAGATGATGATAACACACATGTTATGTCCTATTATGCTCTCTTTATATAGTAAAATATTAGACACAGGCGTGGTGTGAGTGGTGATCTGCCCATTATATAAGAGTTATAGATTATTATAGAGGAATCTCATTTCTTAATGTACTTGGTAAAATTTTGACAAAGATTTTGAACAGGAGACTAACAGTTTTTGTAGAAGTAAATAATATGTTTTATGAAGAACAAGCAGGTTACAGGTCAGGTTATTCCACAATGGATAATGTTTTCATCCTACAGCCGGTCGTTCAGAAATATATTACGAAGCGGAAAGGAATACTGTATATTTATTGATTTCTCCAAAGCTTTTGATAGCGTCCAGCACAGTCTCCTGTATTTGGGATTGGTGGAAAAGTTTTTTGGTGTACTATATCTATATCTAAACTTACATCATTCATGTGTGAAAGGAATGGATGGTTTAACTGGGTGTTTTGGCTGTACCATTGGTGTAGGACAGGGCTGTATGGGGAGTCCTCTTGTTTATTCTTTTCCTAAACGAATATATAACTATGCTAAAGGAAACCTGTAAAGGTATTGAGATTGAACGTATCACAGAAGTGTGTTATGCTGATGATGTGGTTAATGTGTCAGACCCAATTGGTGGATTGCAGAAGGAAACTGAACAGCTCAAAATATTGTGTAACCGTTACGGTATGAGAGTGAATTTGAGTACGGTAAAACTAAATAAAACTTAAATAAGAATGAAAAATGGTATTTTGCTGGTGAGCAGATTGAAGTGGTTAATGCTTATAAATATCTGGGTATGTGGTTTATGTCATGGTGGAAAACTCGACAACACTTAGCAAACCAAGGAAAGAAGGCAATGCTCTCTTTATTAAGGTTTGTTCGTGAGCATAAACTTAGCTGTAACCAAGCGTTGTATTTGATCGATCACATGGTTGCTCCCATATTGTATTATGGATCTGCGATATGGGGCTTTGAGCCAGTGGAGTGTGCAGTTATCCTTCTGTAAAGGACTCCTATAGGAGTACATGTATCAGTACGGGTGTGAGCAGTGGAGCGGGTTTGGGCCACCTGGGTAGATTTGCACTGTCTACTACCTATATGAAAAGGTGCATCATGTAGTGGATAAAATTAGTGTCCATGTCTAATTATCGGTTTCCAAGAAATGTAATAATATGCTTTTTCAGTTAGATGTTAGTTTCCGGCATTCCTACTGTATCTCAATGGTTTGTCTAGTGCCAGGGTGTGGGTAATATAAGACCATTCACATCTATTCTGAATCAACGATTGAGAGAAAGAGCACTCAATTCATAGTACACATCAGTTTTAGATAATAAGAAGTTGAATATATAATATATATACATAACATAGAGTTGGTGCGACCTCTCAGGGCTCTGTTTAGCTATAGAAGCAGGTAGATGGAGTAATATACCAATGACAGAGAGAATCTGTGGTTGTTGTAAACTAACGAATACCTCTGTGATTGAAGACGAGAAGCATTTCTTGTATGATTGTTCTTTGTACATGGATCTGTGTAAGAAATATTTGAGTGATCTGACACTTGTGGGTGATGTTTGTGTTGATGTGTCACGGGTTTGTGAGTCGAAGCATGCATGGAGATTGGCATTGCATATATATCATGGAATGAAGAACAGAGCATCTGTCATGCTATTGTGACTTTGAGAGAGAGGCCGTAAAAATGAATAGGTTCTCAAATGTTCATACTTGAAAACCACACACAGCGACGACGGTGGTAATCCATACGATGTCTTCTGATGCCAAATGATGGTGTGTAAGAAAAATACCAATATTTTAAACTTGTTAAGCTATAAACCCTTGTCAAACGCCGTAACCCTGTTCACGATAGGGTCAGGTTTACGCTTGACGTGTGGCGCAAGTGCATTGCTTTTTTGAACTTCAACGTTTCAGCACTTACTCAAAATCTTGGTGTATTCTTCTGAAGAATCTCATAGACATGAGTAAATGATGAGAGGATTTTTAAACTCTGGGTGTAGCACCCCTTTAAATTTCAATTCAAAATCATTGCTGAAGCAAGCCTGTGTGTCAAATGTAGATATTGCTCGTCCTTCAGGAGACCCAGGCTGACTGCAACAACAGCCGAGAGAGATCACGTCTCAGAGATCACTGCACTCACGGCCCGCACACGTCTTCACAAACATATCCACCCAAGAAGTGTCCAGTAAACACTGAGATGCGTGTGTCAGCTGGACAGAGAGAGTGTCTTTACCCCACCAGCCTGTCCTTACACCACAGCGATAGCATCATGGTAATAAGGGATGTCATTTACATGCATATTGGAAAACTATCTCTCAAATAGATACATTAAGAGCGTCTAATGAGGTAAACAAATAAATTGCAGATTAATTTTGTTTGGCAGGATGGTCTGAATTCATTTAAATGCGGTTGCTTATCTGTGATAAACACAAGGTGAAGTCCAGGAGATGCACATTATGAGGATGCATGTCTGCTAGTAAAGCTGGTTTAGCACATCAGTGGGGCTCAATGTACAATCCTATATGGGTTTTGACCAAAAATGGTTCTAAATAATTCAATTTAACAGGTTATTTACTTTTTTCTATATTTACAAGCTGTTTAATTCATAAAACATTATGAAAATTAAAAAATAATTAAAACTGAATCCATACAATTATTCAATGATGTGAACTCCTAAAAGGTTATGAAGCGTCCTGATAGAAAGTAGTGTATCATTTTGTCAATCAGTCAATCAATTTGATCACCAAAAAAAAGAAAGAAACCCCAGCGATTTCACACCGTGTTTTTGAGACTGTCTTTGGTTCACTGCAGTTTTAAGGAGGAAATACTCAACTCTAGTTTCTGTTTTCTGTGATATGGTCGTTTCATTTTTTTTATATGTATATTTTATTTAAATTATGTTTTTTTTTTTGATAAAGCTTTTTAGATTGGTGTTAATAATGAGCTCTCAATCGTGAAGTTATTATTCAGAAAATATACTAGTTATTGAATAATTCACATGTAGAAAGTGTTGTTATTTTTCATCGTAGAGCCTTGACACAGGGGCTGAATACCTGTGCAAGTGGTTTTACAGGTAGTTGCTAGTGGTTTCGTCCTGTTTTTTGGCCTCTAGATGTGGCTCGCGTCCCTGTGGGATATGTTCAGCTGTTTTCTGGTCCAGCAGGTGAAAACGGTGTGTCTGATTCACTACTAAAGCAGCAGCACACAAACACTTCACTTACACACTCAACTGAAACACGTAGTGTTTGAGGTTTCAGTACATTACTAGTCCTAAATGTGAGTGTAATAGTGATGTCTGATATAATCGTCAGAAAGGACATACAAGATATATATATTGCAAAACGGAAGAAAAAAAATGGGAAAAACTGGAGACACATTGGTTCAGACTGCTAGGCACCACACACACACACACACACACACACACACGGAAGCGGCTCAGGAAGGCAATAAGGCTCATGCATATTGTATGGATCAGGAAAGTTGTTGACTGCAGGACTGAATCTGTGAAACAGTCTTATACACTAGACAACAGAGTGTGTTTTCAGACTTGTGTTTAATGCTAAACAGCATGTTTACAGCATAAATCTTTTTAAAATACAAATACAATTAATCATAAATCATAAAATGATTGGGGGTGCTTCGATCTGAATATTACTGTTACGGATTAATGAAATAAATAATTATATAGGTAAATTGATGTAGGCCTATTTATTTATCATGTAATATTATTGATGTATTTATTTAGCTATTCTTAACAACAATGTATGTTACGTTTTAAAATGAATAGCTGAGAAAGAGTGAATTGACATTTATTGGCAGATATTCCATTCCCTGTCTTAGAGGCGATGAGGAGCTGAAGACATACAGCTGTTCTGGGAAATAAATCATACAAAACCAGAACAAACGGTCACTGTGTGTGATTTAAAAGAGTTCACACTCATAAAGACTCATCCATAGCAACAAGGTCAACCCGCCTTACTATTATATTAAATATACTATACTATTATATTAAGAGTTCGGTTTTGAGAGCAGGTTTTAAGCTAAAACTCCTGGGAACTGTTGAAGGACTCCTAGTGCTAAGACACATTTCTCCGTGAATACAGGCCCACATCTTCAAGGAGGCTGGATTGAGAGGGAGGGATGATGTAAGGAGCTCTTTTGTCTTTTAGGGAGTAACATAAACACATAAGTTACATAGCTAGAATAACAAAAATTATCTAAAAGAAAGCAGAACCAATTCTGATTGTATTGCACAACCAATATAGAAGCCCTTGTTTGGCATGTTGTCCTTACATAAGCTGTGAAAACCAATGCAAAGCCAGTGTATGATATGGATATGAATCATGCAGCGGTGGTTGGGACAGCTCACATATACAGAAAATGCAATTTGAAGGGTTTACATCTTGAAAAAAAAGCTTTTCCCCTAGATCGTGAAGTTTGACTGTCCTCTAAATCAGACCAGTTATCTCTGCTTAACATGATCACCGCACTCAATATTCGATCTGAATACTGCAAACAACTAGCTTCATTTGGTAATTACTTCTTTTTTTAACTTACCGGACCACATTTTACACGCTGGCCATGAAGAGTGTTTGTTCTGTGCCGGTCAATCATTACCAAGCCCCGACTTTATTCTGAAATGTGACGTAAACAACGTAATGTGTGACAGTCCATATTTATGAGTGGGTTTATGAAAAATCAAACCCAAAGCCTCATAATCAGTGGACATGGCAACATGTTTTGCACTGCGCTGCATATGGAGTGTTCAGCTTTATGTTCAGCACTATAGTAGATTGAATGTATGAAATTGAAAGAGTAATAGTAATGTTGCTTTGCTCGACAGCTTTAGATGGCCACTGACATTTCATTCTAGTGATATACAAGCCTGAAAAACACCCTTTCAAACAGAAACAGCAGAAACTGAGCGTTAGAAAGCAGGTCGTAACACAAGCATGTACAGTACGTGTTCAGGCTCAGGGTTTGAGCAGGACCCTAAATTCAAATTCAAATTCAAATTTATTTTATAAAGCACTGAATAAAACAACACAGTTGACCATAGTGCTGTACAAGCAGTAAAACAGTGAGCAGAGAAAAAAACAAATAAAAAAGAAAAATGTATATCCATATATCTAAATAGTTAGTATAAACTTCATAAAAACATTCAACAACATATATTTATAAAAAAAAGGAACAAAATGACACTAGCACCCTTCACACTTATCTTGATCGAACGCTATCATAAAAAAATAAGTTTTCAGATGGCTTTTAAACTGACCCTACAGCTGGTCAAACTTCATTCATAATGCACTTTATACAATATAGATCGTTTATATAAACAGGAGATCGACAGAATCAATGATGCAGCCTTCATCAAATGTGAGACGTTCAACTTTGGCTGTAAAAATCGCGAGTAGGTCCTACATTTGAATTTACGTTGCGCCCATTAAAAAAGTATGTATGATTATGGTTAGTATTTGTTCAGCACACTTCAGAATAGACCAGCACATCTGGGTTCTGGTTTGTCTACTGTTTTTCAAATACTATACAGACTTTGGCATACTGTTTTTTGCATGCTATATAGGAGGGAAGTATTTGGAAGCAGCATTAGTGAACTTCACCAGTGTATTTCATGTCATGCAGTGGATCTGACTCAGAAGACAGCATAGTTGTGGTCTTATTTTTAAACACTCTGTGAACTCTGTCACCTTTTCTCGGTTGCTGTAGTTACTGTCGCCAGAGATACGGCACTGAAGACGGGACAGCGTATCTAACTCCATTAGAGTCTCGCTCGCATCTGTCACCAGAACATTCTGTCAAAGGCTAAATCTACCGAGAGCGTTTGCCAAGCCAGGCCTGTCTGTGGGTTGAGTTTTTCTGACTGGACTGACTAGCTATTCTACAGGAGGTTTATAAGTCACATGAAGACATTACTAACAGTCAATGCATTACAAATGTTTGGTGCACATATTACATCAATCTGTACACTGCAAAAATCTTCATGTACCATGTGTATTTGGTAAGAGATGTAGATGACGGTGACGGATGGGTGCCATATAGACTGAAATACAAGTGTATTCAGTGTAAACCCTCTGAAGAAATGTTCAAGACATAGTTCATCCAAAAATGCAAATTCTGTCATCCTTTACATCCTCATGTTTATTCAAACTCAAATTATTTTCTTTCTGCGGAACATGTTTCTGTTTCTGTTTAGCACCCTAAGAAACCTACTGTCTCAAGAGGAGATTGACAAGAACACCTTTCCAAACAAACACGGGCTCATGCATATGTATATGAGCTGCGCTCTCGCTCCCTCTGTGGGATTCTGCAGTGTAGCTTGAGTTTGTGATGATATTTGACTTTGCCGGTCTCCTCCAGGGCTCCTGCAGGTGAGGACTCTGAAGTGTTGCATGTGATATTACACCATTCCTGGACTTCAAAACATAGCAGTGGTGTTTCTGCAGATGTGACTGTGTAAATGGTTGGGGAAGCTACTTTGAAACTGGTCAAGCTACTCATAATTTAAGGTATGTTAGGCATCCTTTAAAGGAGCATTTCATCCGTGGGAACATTAATGTTTATTGAAAATGGGCCATATATGTAGTCGAAATATAAAATAAATTTTGAATTTGGTGCCTTCTTGACCGAGGAAAGACAGAAAGTAACTTTAGGGCACATTTGTATGAAAGACAACAACTCCCACAATGCACCACGTTGCACAGCTCCGCAAGCCACTCCCACTGATCCAGAACAGCGCCTATGAGGGATCCGCCTATCAGAGAAATCACTCTTCCGTCTACAAGGCTAGCTACCATCAGAGCTTGAAAGACATTTTACACAAAATTTCTAGTTAGATGGCGAACTCATTAGTGAATTACTCCTCATTTGTATTTCTCTCGAAATGGTGAATTATTGCATGATACCGGAATTTTCAGTCAGAGGTCACAAACACAAACGTCTGTGTCCTTGTCTGATTCCGAGATTTCGTCCAGGAGAAATTGCCACTGTTAAAATTCTTTGCAGCAGACGGACTCTATCTGTGTCTGTAGGCGCACAGTGAGAGCACAGGCACCACCAGTCTGCCCCAGCTCGAGCCAGTCCAGTCCACCCCGCCCCAACTCGAGCCAGTCCAGTCCGCTCCAGTTCGAGCAGTCCAATCCGCTCCAGCTCGAGCAGTCCAGTCCAGTCCGCCCCAGCTCGAGCCAGTCCAGTCCAGCCCGCCCCAGCTCGAGCCAGTCCAGTCCAGTCCGCCCCAGCTCGAGCAGTCAAGTCCAGCCCGCCCCAGCTCGAGCCAGTCCAGTCCAGTCCGCCCCAGCTCGAGCCAGTCCAGTCCGCCCCAGCTCGAGCCAGTCCAGTCCACCCCGCCCCAGCTCGAGCCAGTCCAGTCCAGTCCGCTCCAGTTCGAGCAGTCTAGTCCAGTCCGCTCCAGCTCGAGCAGTCCGGTCCAGCCCGCCCCAGCTCGAGCCAGTCCAGTCCAGTCCGCCCCAGCTCGAGCCAGTCCAGTCCAGCCCACCCCAGCTCGAGCCAGTCCAGTCCGCCCCAGCTCAAGCCAGTCCAGTCCAGACCGCCCCAGCGCGAGCCAGTCCAGTCCAGCTCGCCCCAGCTCGAGCCAGTCCAGTCCAGCCCGCCCCAGCTCGAGCCAGTCCAGTCCAGCCCGCCCCAGCTCGAGCCAGTCCAGTCCAGTCCGCCCCAGCTCGAGCCAGTCCAGTCCAGTCCGCCCCAGCTCGAGCCAGTCCAGCCCGGCCCAGCTCGAGCCAGTCCAGTCCAGCCCGCCCCAGCTCGAGCCAGTCCAGTCCAGTCCGCCCCAGCTCGAGCTAGTCCAGTCCAGCCTGCCCCAGCTCAAGCCAGTCCAGTTCAGTCCAGTCCGCCCCAGCTCGAGCCAGTCCAGTCCAGCCCGTCCGGGCTCCTCGTCCGTGACAGGCAGCCGCCTCCTCTTCCTCCATCAGCCTATATTGCGGCTTGTAAAAGTAGCCCCAAACATCTGATTCAAACATCAGACTTTCAAAATCTACTTCTTCCATATCATATTGAGTACATTTCGCCATTGTCGTAACTTTACATCAGGCTCCATAGCACCTGTTAACTTAGCTTCCAAACAAGATGGAGGATATTGCTTTTAGTTTCAGAAAGTGAAGTCCCACCCACTGATCTGTTATAGGTCTGTAGCGTAAGTGGGTCCCCCCCTCGTCTTTGTTAGATGAGTATAAGAATAGGGGGCCGAGCACTGAACCCTGAGGTACCCCGGAAGTTTTTCAAACCAGCGCCATGCAGTTCCACCGTTATCCAGTTCAGAGACGGTAAACAGGAGTAATCGAGTGTCTTACAGGAGTATTGATTGCAGAGGCTGTAATGACTAGTTGACTAGTTCTGCAATTAGTTGGGTCAAACACGTTGGGTCTATCTCATCAAGAGTCACATGACAATTCACAGTGACAGCAGGAGGTAGATTTCTCTGTGCACAAACTACATCCCAGTGTGGATGCGTGCATTAGTTTTATGAAGCAGCCATAGTACATTTGAGAAAGTGAAAAGAAAGGAATCCCAGAACACTTTTTTTCCACAAAGCACATTATACAGTACATGAGCCATGCTGAATGAGCTGCAGACATCTGAGATGGTTTCCGGGTGTTCACTTACTAGGTTCTTACAAACTGACCTGAAAGAAATCATCCAGGGTCTGACAGAAACTATAAGTGAGTGGGACAAGACTTCTTTTATATGACTATTTAAAGGAGTAGTTCACTTCAGAATTAAGATTTCCTGATCATTTATTCACCCCCACATCATCCAAGATGTTCATGTCTTTTTCTCTTCAGTCAAAAATGTAAGGAGTGGAGAGAACATTCATGCAGAAATAAAAGCCCACATAACAACAAAGAAGCGAAAAAGACATCAATTTTGAGGAAGGAACGATATAATCATCATGTTTAATCAAAGTTAACAGCAGCAGCGCTCATTGTCAGTTGTTGTCATGGAGAAATCCTGTAAAAACTCGTCGCTTCCGTAACGTCAGCGCCATCGTCGACGACTGATGACGTATCGGGTTCATGAAGGGTTGGTCCATTTCGTAGGGGAATATTTCAACCCCTTGGCCCTAATAACTCTGTTCTAAGGGCCAAGGGGTACACTCGAAAACAAGGAGTAGGGGCAAGGGGTGAATTGGGATTGAGCCTCAATCTCCAACCCTCATCAAACACGCCTGAAGCAGCTAGCCATTGCTTTCTGGATGACTGCAACACCACTGGCGGTGTGTTTGGAGCATCTCAGGTGGCACTGCATGAGTAGCATGCATTATTCATTACACCTGCACAGGATTCTTGATTGGCTGAAGAAGGGTTTTGTTATGAATGGTGGTTTACAGCTATGAGACATGTTTGTGAATCAGTGAGCTTAGGCTGAGAGATTTAGTGAAACCAAGTTCAGAAGTTTTTTAAACCGAGGAGACCCAAAAACTGAAGAACAAAGACAAGATTCTAAAACTCCATAAAAGGTCAAGTTAAGCAATTTCATGAGCAGAGAAAACTATGTGACTTAACAACAGCAGGGTGTGCAGCAAATTTGTAAGGGTGCGACCGGTGCACCTAACGTCATCGCATCCGCTGCCTTTCCACAAACGAAGCACTTGTTCTCCTTTGTCGCAACTCACACTCATGGTTAGATAATATCGTGGTCTAAACCAATCAGAGACAGAGATGGGTACGGGTCTTTGCCTATGACGGTAAAAAAAAAGCATTGGGCATCTAGACCTGCAGTGTAAACGAGGCCACGGCAATCAGCATCAGCAAAATAAACACAAGAAAACAGACGACGAACATGAAAAGAAATAGACACATAGAGAGTTTTTAAGAAAAGTAGGCCTGTTCCCCTCAACACTCTCAGCGCTCCGACAACAGCCAGACATGGAGCTCCTTCAGCCGGCAGCTCAGGGAAGCACTTTAAACAGTAGCACTTTCTATTTCTATTTTGAAATGTTTTATTTTGCTTAAAATGTTTTAGTTGGGCAGCTCAGTGAAGCACTTATTTTAAAAAAAGATTAAAGAAGATTTTATATACAGAATAATTGTGCTTCAAATAAAAAAACTTATTTACCTACACCTTCTTCTTGTTTAAAATAATTTACATAATATATATGAATGTATATGGAGCGTGATAAAAAGGTGACCTTTAAACTGTGGCGTTAAAGGCAACGCGGGCCGAGGAAAAAATTGGGGGCACCTAAATATTGTGCTGGTGCACCTAAATATTGTGCTGGTGCACCTAAATATTGTGCTGGTACACCTAAATATTGTGCTGGTACACCTAAATATTGTGCTGGTTAAATATTGTGCTGGTGCACCTAAATATTGTGCTGGTGCACCTAAATATTGTGCTGGTACACCTAAATATTGTGCTGAAATATTGTGCTGGTACACCTAAATATTGTGCTGAAATATTGTGCTGGTGCACCTAAATATTGTGCTGGTACACCTAAATATTGTGCTGAAATATTGTGCTGGTGCACCTAAATATTGTGCTGGTACACCTAAATATTGTGCTGGTACACCTAAATATTGTGCTGGTGCACCTAAATATTGTGCTGGTACACCTAAATATTGTGCTGGTACACCTAAATATTTGTGCTGGTGCACCTAAATATTGTGCTGGTACACCTAAATATTGTGCTGGTACACCTAAATATTGTGCTGGTGCACCTAAATATTGTGCTGGTGCACCTAAATATTGTGCTGGTACATCTAAATATTGTGCTGAAATATTGTGCTGGTGCACCTAAATATTGTGCTGGTGCACCTAAATATTGTGCTGGTACACCTAAATATTGTACTGGTACACCTAAATATTGTGCTGGTGCACCTAAATATTGTGCTGGTACACCTAAATATTGTGCTGAAATATTGTGCTGGTGCACCTAAATATTGTGCTGGTACACCTAAATATTGTGCTGGTGCACCTAAATATTGTGCTGAAATATTGTGCTGGTGCACCTAAATATTGTGCTGGTGCACCTAAATATTGTGCTGGTACACCTAAATATTGTGCTGGTACACCTAAATGTTGTGCTGGTGCACCTAAATATTGTGCTGGTACACCTAAATATTGTGCTGAAATATTGTGCTGGTCCACCTAAATATTGTGCTGGTACACCTAAATATTGTGCTGGTGCACCTAAATATTTGTGCTGGTGCACCTAAATATTGTGCTGGTACACCTAAATATTGTGCTGGTACACCTAAATATTGTGCTGGTGCACCTAAATATTGTGCTGGTGCACCTAAATATTGTGCTGGTACACCTAAATATTGTGCTGGTGCACCTAAATATTGTGCTGGTGCACCTAAATATTGTGCTGGTGCACCTAAATATTGTGCTGGTACACCTAAATATTGTGCTGGTGCACCTAAATATTGTGCTGAAATATTGTGCTGGTGCACCTAAATATTGTGCTGGTGCACCTAAATATTGTGCTGGTACACCTAAATATTGTGCTGGTACACCTAAATATTGTGCTGGTGCACCTAAATATTGTGCTGAAATATTGTGCTGGTGCACCTAAATATTGTGCTGGTGCACCTAAATATTGTGCTGGTGCACCTAAATATTGTGCTGGTACACCTAAATATTGTGCTGGTACACCTAAATATTGTGCTGGTACACCTAAATATTGTGCTGGTGCACCTAAATATTGTGCTGGTGCACCTAAATATTGTGCTGGTACACCTAAATATTGTGCTGAAATATTGTGCTGGTCCACCTAAATATTGTGCTGGTGCACCTAAATATTGTGCTGGTACACCTAAATATTTGTGCTGGTACACCTAAATATTGTGCTGGTGCACCTAAATATTGTGCTGGTGCACCTAAATATTTGTGCTGGTACACCTAAATATTGTGCTGGTGCACCTAAATATTGTGCTGGTGCACCTAAATATTGTGCTGGTGCACCTAAATATTGTGCTGAAATATTGTGCTGGTGCACCTAAATATTGTGCTGGTGCACCTAAATATTGTGCTGGTACACCTAAATATTGTGCTGGTACACCTAAATATTGTGCTGGTGCACCTAAATATTGTGCTGAAATATTGTGCTGGTGCACCTAAATATTGTGCTGGTGCACCTAAATATTGTGCTGGTACACCTAAATATTGTGCTGGTACACCTAAATATTGTGCTGGTGCACCTAAATAAAAAAGTTAGGCACACCAGTGCAACCAAGGCAAGATGTTAGTCTGGAGCCCTGGCTGGTTATCTGAATCTGTCCTCTTGCACACACAATTCAACCACTAGACTAACACATCTAACACAGTGGTGGAACATCAACTTTCAATAGTTAATTCAGACCAAAAATTATTGTGAAAGGTGATGTATAAATAAGAAATGATTAATAATTATCTTGAAATCATATTAAAATAATATATTTGGAATTATTTTGAATACATTGACAACAAAGCATCACATTTTCTTCCAGTCAGTGCTGGAGCAGGAGGTCGAATGATTACGGTAAACAGTGCATATACACAAAACTCTCATTCATCCCAAAGACAGGGACTCGGCTGGCGCGGGACGTCCTGCATGTGTGAGATTTGAAATCTGCCATCTTTACTTATGGGACACACAAAGCCTGTCACATAAATGTAATGTCCCTAATGTCTTTGAAGTAGCCGGATGTCATGACAACACTGATTGGCCGATGACATCACAAGAGCACACAAACCTCCTCTAGTCTGTCTGGGACGTCACAGGTAGACAACAGCGAAACGCCCTCCGGCGGGTGCCAGGAGCAGTGCTAGAACCCATGTGGGGGGGAGAAAATTTAAACAGCAGTTTACTCCCTTTCATATAAAGGGAGAGATAAGTGCAGGACAATCGTAAGGAAATTAATATCTGTCAGTATCTGTGAATGGATAAGAGTGTCTACTACATGACTACCGTAAAACTTCAAATAATAGCCGAGTCCCAAATAGACGCCTGTCTCTTTTACACGCCTGGTGTGGCGACAGGTTTGGGTAAATAAAGGCCGGTCTCAAATAGAGGCCGGGTCTGTTTTTTAGTTTCGGGTTGTATTTAATCCTCTAAAACCCGTCGCATCGTCCGCTTTTTGGCGGCCGCCAAAGCCTTTTTTGATCGGTGAATGATGTAGAATAGAATAACTGCTGCTCTTGACAGGGCGCAAACGAGCAGAGAGAGCACGCGCGCGAGAGAGAGAGAGCCCAGGCCGCCCGCGCGCCCTCTCACGTCTTCAAACAACACGAGCGCTGTCTTGATCTCTCTCCCTCGCGCATATTAATCAAAATCTATTGACACGATAGTAAAAGGTCGGAAGACCGCAGTTTCACGTGGAGCATTTGGAGATTTTTAGAGATTAGAGACTCTAGGAACAACATCTCAATGAACAACATCTCAACACTAAATTATAAAGGCCTGTCTCATATAGACGCCTGTCTCAAATACAAGCCGGTGCAGTTCGGCGTTTTGGGAAAATAAAAGCCCGGGCTATTATTTGAAGTTTTACGGTACTTGCAAAAATTCAGTCCTTTGTAATCTTTGAATATTTCATTGCACAATATTGGTGGAAACAGTTCATTTAAGCTGAGGACATCAAAATGTCAATGTTCTTTACCATACAGTGTAGAACATGCTTATCTCTGGCTGTCAAGGTCAGCTGAAGTTTCGCTTGGGTTATCTGAAAATATTATAGTTTGGTATTTAAATCTGTGTAAGCTTTTCCTCCAGCCTCGACAGAGTCGAGGAGATACCGTCCCCTTCAGTGCTGTCAGAAACACCGGCTCCTGATGAAGCCTGAGCAGAGCTCCTCTATCACATGCAGAATCCACTGGAATAAACAAGCGCAACCAGTCCATATTCACAGTCACCGTCTCCCACTGTCAGAGGAGCTGATTAGAGACAGAACAAAGGCTTGACGTGTAACATTAAATGTGTCAGGAGCTCACCGCGGCGTCAGAGATGCTGATGTCTCACACTCTTGGACATATTCTCACAAAATGTTCATGTGGCCAATTTTACGCTCTATTTTTAATTTTTAAACTGAAAAAATAACTTAAAATGATAACATCAAAATGAACATAAAGTGTAGTTCTACCACACACACATTTACTTACGTTTTATACACACAGAAACATATAACACTGATGTATTTACAGCACTAACATGTACATTTAGGTATAGACAGCACAAAAACGCAAATAATTTACGTATGAACAACTCTACCGACGTACAAATTTGTACGTATTCCTAATTTATGGATATTAAAAATGTGGCACTAATGTTTTGACTATTGCATTAAATTGTCTTATCAATTAAGTTTTCAGTCGCATTTATTAAATGCAGTTTACTCATTTACTTTATAAGATATAATTACATTTCGCTCTGTTCGTGATTTCTGCGGCAAACTTGTTTTGGAGGATTACATTAAACAAGACTACACTTTAAAACCTTAAAATGAATAACATTTTGTTTAATTACCATTTGGTAATATTTAGTTTGATTACTGTGAGACACAAAAGGTATTTTCTCCTATTGAACCATAAAATACACCAAAACATAATTTCACAACATAAATTTTAAAAAAAGACATAAATTTTAAGAAGTGTCACAAAACGAGCAAGAAGCAACTTTGGAGGCATGCTTTCCCAATGAGCCGGAGGACATACTGTTAAACACTGGATTGAAAGTGGGACCGTATTCCCAGTCTGTCTCCAGCCAGATGCTCCCGCAGTCACAGCACACACCTCTCCTGCAGCTTCACACACTGCTGTGAGGGTTTGTTTGTGTGTGTGTGTGTGTGTGTGTGTGTGTGTGTGTGTGTGTGTGTCACTGGGCTCAGTGGGAACGAGGAGCAGCGATCATGCACACACTGATGGTTGTCTGGTGGTGGACCATCAGTGTGTGCATGATCGCTGCTCCTCGTTCCCACTGAGCCCAGTGACACACACACTCACACACAAACACACACACACACGGAGAGCTCTCAGGATCCCTGCTTCTCTGTCCTGTTGTCTGGGACCGTGAACATGTCCTCAGCAGGTTCTGTGGAGAATATTCTGCTGTGTGTTTGCTAAATGCTCCACAGCAGATCCCCGTCCATGTGTTTCATGAACATAAACATCGAGATAACCCAGGTCATGTTGTCTTGTGCATGTGTACATTCATTGGAAAGAAAATGGTATTCATTATTAGCAACGTCACTATAGTACATTATTTACTACAGGACCGTTTAATCTGAATCTGACAACAGCAAAAGAACCAAAACCCACAACGACACTGACTGAGCAAATAAATATAGTAAACAATGTACACTCACCTAAAGGATTATTAGAAACACCATACTAATACTGTGTTTGACCCCCTTTCGCCTTCAGAACTGCCTTAATTCTACGTGCCATTGATTCAACAAGGTGCTGAAAGCCTTCTTTAGAAATGTTGGCCCATATTGATAGGATAGCATCTTGCAGTTGATGGAGATTTGTGGGATGCACATCCAGGGCACGAAGCTCCCGTTCCACCACATCCCAAAGATGCTCTATTGGGTTGAGATCTGGTGACTGTGGGGGCCATTTTAGTACAGTGAACTCATTGTCATGTTCAAGAAACCAATTTGAAATGATTCAAGCTTTGTGACATGGTGCATTATCCTGCTGAAAGTAGCCATCAGAGGATGGGTACATGGTGGCCATAAAGGGATGGACATGGTCAGAAACAATGCTCAGGTAGGCCGTGGCATTTAAACGATGCCCAATTGGCACTAAGTGTGCCAAGAAAACATCCCCCACACCATTACACCACCACCACCAGCCTGCACAGTGGTAACAAGGCAATGATGGATCCATGTTCTCATTCTGTTTACGCCAAATTCTGACTCTACCATCTGAATGTCTCAACAGAAATCGAGACTCATCAGACCAGGCAACATTTTTCCAGTCTTCAACTGTCCAATTTTGGTGAGCTCTTGCAAATTGTAGCCTCTTTTTCCTATTTGTAGTGGAGATGAGTGGTACCCGGTGGGGTCTTCTGCTGTTGTAGCCCATCCGCCTCAAGGTTGTGCGTGTTGTGGCTTCACAAATGCTTTGCTGCATACCTCGGTTGTAACGAGTGGTTATTTCAGTCAAAGTTGCTCTTCTATCAGCTTGAATCAGTCGGCCCATTCTCCTCTGACCTCTAGCATCAACAAGGCATTTTCGCCCACAGGACTGCCGCATACTGGATGTTTTTCCCTTTTCACACCATTCTTTGTAAACCATAGAAATGGTTGTGTGTGAAAATCCCAGTAACTGAGCAGATTGTGAAATACTCAGACCGGCCCGTCTGGCACCAACAACCATGCCACGCTCAAAATTGCTTAAATCACCTTTCTTTCCCATTCTGACATTCAGTTTGGAGTTCAGGAGATTGTCTTGACCAGGACCACACCCCTACATGCATTGAAGCAACTGCCATGTGATTGATTGATTAGATAATTGCATTAATGAGAAATTGAACAGGTGTTCCTAATAATCCTTTAGGTGAGTGTATATTTATAAAATACGTATATGTATAAAAAACACAAATTATTTATCTGTTTTTGCCACAGAATTACAACTTATTATGTATGGAAAGCACATACTCTCTTTCTCCCGCTCAAACACACACACAAATAGTACAGACACACACACACACACACATGGTGTCAGCGCTGCTCTGATGATTTTATCATTAAAATAGTTGAGAAACTTCGAAGCTACATGACGTCTCTCACTAGCGATGTAACAGCACTGTTCTTGAAGCAGATAAACGTACAGTTGAGCTATTAGACACTGCTGTCGAACACTGTTGAGACAGACTCAGGTAAATCACTCTCTCTATCTCTCTCTCTCTCTCTCTCTCTGATGACTGCATTAATGACTGCTATCAATGGTTCAAGTCTCTGTTGCTGGCTCTAAAATGACGTTTTGGAATTGGCAACGGAGGCATGGGATGAGATTTATAAGAAATGAGTCCTACACACAAGAGCGTTTGAAGGACAAAAACCGGACAAATGTCTTAAAATACAACATATGAACAATGTCTTGAGGTTTGAGTCAGGAATAATTGAGTCAGGTCCATTGAATTATTATAAAATACTGCACACCTGAGGTGTAACACTTGCGCTTTACGAATTACCACCTCAGGTGTGCAGTATTTTATAACAGTTCAACGGACTGTCGTCAATTACTCCTTACATACACTATTCAAATCAAAAGTTGTAGCTTTTAATATTTTTTAATGGAGCTGACATGAATAACAGTGAGCTGTTGTACAGTTGTAACTAATGTTAACAAAGATGAATAGAGACTGCAACAAATATATTGCTAATATATGTATAATTTATGCATTGCCTAGACCTTATTGTGGAGTGTGTCTTTAGTTAATGTTTGCTCTGCTGGTTAGGGATGATTGAGCGGCTGTCCCCGTGTGTGTGTGTGTGTGGACTGATGTTTGTTTAGCAATGCTCTTGGCTGTGGTTAACAGCGATTATTAAATGAGTTATCCCAGCTGCTTATGTTTATGAGCTGCGAGCCGCAGAAAACACATCAACAAAAACCATCCTGATGGACATTAAACGTGTGTTTAGATCATAATGTGCACAGCTCTTCAACAAACACAAACATTATTGTTCATCTGAATGTTCGTGCAATAATCCTGTTTGTTACTGAAGGTTTCTCTTTAATACTGAGCAGGAAAAGACGATTTCATCTAATTCTGAATGTGACACTATGGCTCTGGCCAGTCTAAATGACAATTTACAGTACAAAGTCAAAAAAGAGGGCAAATAAATCATAGTCATACCTTATGGTAAGATCATCCAAAAAGAAAATCCAGTCATCATTTATTCACCCAAATTTCATTCCAAACTGTAAGACTTCTGTTCATTTAAAAAACACAAAAGAAAATATTGTTTATTATTTTCTTATCATTTTTGTCCCTTCACTGACAGTCCATGCATGCAACCAAAATATGCAAGCTACATTAATAAAACGTTGTAAATGTAATCCGAATGTAGCAGTTTGATCCATGTCTTCTGAAGAGAAACGATTGCTTTAAATGATGAACAGATTTTATTCACATATAAACATTGATCAACACATACATAGAGCACATATGGTGAACAGAAGCTCAAACGTATCTGTTTTACGTGATTACTGTAAAAGCAGGAATCAGCGAATACTTCAGCTCAGAGGAACAGTCCCAGTGTACTCAATGATTTTATCACTTAAAACTCATCTTTCATCACCAAAATGGCATATTTAACTGTTTTTTCCTTGAAAAAATGTCTTCATGCCTTTAAATATCTTGAATGTAACTCGACACCCTTGCCTCATTTAGTATGTGTGGTTCTATGAATATGCAAATGAGCCCTGCCTCCACTCACTCCCTCCCTCAGAGATCCACTGGTTGACAATCACACGTTGATCTGATTGGTTACTGTCACGGGTGTGGTGCGGGCAGAAACAGACTGAGGCAAAGAGCTCCAAATTAAAGATTTACTTATACCAAAAAAGAACTTAAACAGGTACAGGCAGGTAAACGGCAAGACGATAAGCAAAACACAACGTAACATATATAACGACCGACAAGGACAGGCTGAACAGAAGCAAACTAAATACAAGCAAGAATCAAACATAACAAGGTGAAGACAGGTGACACAGATGATGATAACGATAAACAGGTGGATGATTGAGGGAGTGAGTTCAGGTGTGGAGACAAGAGGATGCTGGGAAGTGTAGGGAAGATGACGAAGACAGAATGGTGCAGACGATGACTGTGACAGGTTACAAGGTCGTTTGTGACGTCAGAAACACCAGCGATTTCACACCGTGTTTTTGAGACTGTCTTTGGTTCACTGCAGTTTTAAGGAGGAAATACTCAGCAATGCTGTCGACTTATGAACTTACACATGGTGTGTGTTAGCATATTAAAAACACCAAATAGACACATAAACAACATTAAAAGCTGGATTTCACCACAGGGGGACTTTAAAATTTCATTAGTCAAATTAGCGATTCAACTAAAAATGGGATCAAAACATTCACATTATGATAGTCAATAGCAGGCACTTTTATCTAAAGCAACAAAAGTGATTGTGCAGAAAAGATGTTGTTTAAATTTAATATGGGCCATCTTTAGGAGATTGAAGACCAGATGTTTAATCACACTAGATTAATAGTAGTAGGCAGTGCATACTCACATAGGATTTCCCTGCTGTTATAAAGTGTGAACCTGAGTCTTTGAAGATCCTGGTATTACAGAGTATGAATGCTGAATGACAGAACACTGGAGGAAGACGAGATGGTTGTCAGTGATGGTTACGTCTTATGATGAGGTCTACACGTCTACATTTACTCTTATTCGTTTTGCAGACGCTTTTATCCATAGCGACTTACAAATGAGGAGTACAGCAAGCCAGTCATCATGAAAAGGCAAACAACTCAAGAAGTGCTAAAAATACAAAGTTTCAGACATTTCTCAGAGTAGCGTAAGCTAGAGTGTGGACGGATTAAAGAAAAGTAAAGTTTTTATGATGAGTTTAAGTGCTGTGATGAGTTTTCAGATGTCTTTTGAACATTGTCAGGGATTATTCTGCATTTCAGATCAGTCTGGAGATCGTTCCTCCAGCAGGGAACTGTGAATGAAAGAGCAAAGCCTAGAAATGTGCAGGTCCTGGACGAGAAGTTGTGATGCTCAGTTAGGAAAGGCCGGATGTTCCTGATGTTGTGTCGTTGGTGGCCGATAGAAGACAGCTGAGGGAACTTTAGCAGGATGATAACACTCAGATGGTGAACGTGACTTTGCTGTAGGGTATGTTCCTCACTTAACTGTGGTCTAAAATGAACACTATACAGGGTACAATAATTAACACAAGTAACAAAAGCAAGTAGAACACAGCTGAATAAAAGTGTCTTCATAAGAAGCATATCACTAATGTTCTTCTGATGTAAGTGGACGGCCTACGCTTTTCCCCCTTCAGATCTCTTTCTGATAACACTAACTGTGTGTGTGTGTGTGTGTGTGTGTGTGTGTGTGTGTGGAGTATTCTTCAAATTCAGACACAAAGCCAAACATTTGAGGAACAGTCAGTGTCTTCATGATTTTGTAACAAATGTATTGCTCGTATCTTCAGAACATCAAAAATAAATCAGAACGTAAAAATCAAGTTTGCTGTTTTTCTTCATCTCTGACCCTTTCTCTGTCTGTATGTGCGGTTTAATATCATACAGCCAGTCTCTCTCTCTCTCTGTCACACACACTCCTCCCACCATCTCTCTCTCTCACTTTCAAAGTCCCACATACATATACACACATATAAATCGTGTGTGTAGTTTCCTCTCTAATCAATGCAGTCTGCTTGGAGTTGCAAAACCCAAAATTAATATAGATTTGCTGTCCTCTTGCACACTAAATTATGTAAAGCATTGTGTTTTATTCCGTGTGTGTTTTGACTGTTTGTGTGTGTAAAGAACACAGCAGCTCCAGTGTGAAGAGAGCCCTGGATCTGACCGTGTGTGTATTAACTCATTATAAGACAAACTCAAACTGATGATGGCATGTGAACCCGTTCCAAACCCTGGAATATCTACATCAACTCTATTTACACTTACTCACACTCACACACACATGCACGCAATCACACTTACACACACGCACACACGCACACACACGCACACACACACACACACACACACACACACACACACACACACACACACTGCCCCTGTCCCTAAACCTGCCCATCACAGGAGACATGCTGCATTTGTACATTTTTAAAAAAGCATTGTTTTTTATGTTTTTTAAGCTATTTGAAATATGAGGACTCATGCAATGTCGTCATAAGTCACGTGTAAGTTGTAATACCAGTGTAATATGCATGTCATTATACACATTTGTGTCCTCATATATCACAAAAACAAGCACACACTCACACTCACACATACGCACACATGCACACACACACACAGTAAAGTGTCATTTATTCCTGTGATCAAAGCTGTTCAGCATCATTACGCCAGTCTTCAGTGTCACATGATCCTTCAGAAATCAGGATAATATGATGATTTGATGTTCAAGAAAGATTTATGATTATGATTATTTCTTTCAAATGAAAAAAAATGGAACCGAGCTGCTATCCAACAAATGCACACAGAATGATCAATGAAAGGACAAGAATTGAGTTCCTGTGCACAGGTGTAGAGATGAGAAGTGGCATGTTGGCACAGAGTATCAGAAGTGGCGGGAGTGTGTTTGGGGATTGGGGATCAGTGTGTTTGGGGATTGGGGATCAGTGTGATTTGGGATTGGGGATCAGTGTGATTTGGGATTGGGGATCAGTGTGATTGGGGATTGGGGATCAGTGTGATTGGGGATCAGTGTGTTTGGGGATCAGTGTGTTTGGGGATTGGGGATCAGTGTGTTTGGGGATCAGTGTGTTTGGGGATTGGGGATCAGTGTGTTTTGGGATCAGTGTGATTGGGGATTGGGGATCAGTGTGATTGGGGATCAGTGTGATTGGGGATTGGGGATCAGTGTGTTTTGGGATTGGGGATCAGTGTGATTGGGGATGAGTGTGATTGGGGATTGGGGATCAGTGTGTTTTGGGATTGGGGATCAGTGTGATTGGGGATGAGTGTGATTGGGGATTGGGGATCAGTGTGTTTTGGGATTGGGGATCAGTGTGATTGGGGATTGGGGATCAGTGTGATTGGGGATCAGTGTGATTGGGGATTGGGGATCAGTGTGATTGGGGATCAGTGTGTTTTGGGATTGGGGATCAGTGTGATTGGGGATTGGGGATCAGTGTGATTGGGGATCAGTGTGTTTGGGGATTGGGGATCAGTGTGTTTGGGGATTGGGGATCAGTGTGTTTGGGGATTGGGGATCAGTGTGATTGGGGATTGGGGATCAGTGTGATTGGGGATTGGGGATCAGTGTGTTTTGGGATTGGGGATCAGTGTGTTTGGGGATTGGGGATCAGTGTGTTTTGGGATTGGGGATCAGTGTGTTTGGGGATCAGGGGGATTGGGGATCAGTGTGTTTTGGGATTGGGGATCAGTGTGATTGGGGATTGGGGATCAGTGAGATTGGGGATTGGGGATCAGTATGATTGGGGACTGGGGATCAGTGTGTTTGGGGATTGGGGATCAGTGTGATTGGGGATTGGGGATCAGTGTGTTTTGGGATTGGGGATCAGTGTGTTTGGGGATTGGGGATCAGTGTGTTTGGGGATTGGGGATCAGTGTGATTCGGGATTGGGGATAAGTGTGATTGGGGATCAGTGTGTTTGGGGATTGGGGATCTGTGTGTTTGGGGATTGGGGATCAGTGTGTTTGGGGATTGGGGATCAGTGTGTTTGGGACTGGGGATCAGTGTGTTTGGGGATCAGTGTGTTTGGGGATTGGGGATCAGTGTGTTTGGGGATCAGTGTGTTTGGGAATTGGGGATCAGTGTGTTTGGGGATCAGTGTGTTTGGGGATTGGGGATCAGTGTGTTTGGGGATCAGTGTGTTTGGGGATCAGTGTGTTTGGGGATTGGGGATCAGTGTGTTTGGGGATCAGTGTGTTTGGGGATTGGGGATCAGTGTGTTTGGGGATCAGTGTGTTTGGGGATTGGGGATCAGTGTGTTTGGGGATCAGTGTGTTTGGGGATCAGTGTGTTTGGGGATTGGGGATCAGTGTGTTTGGGGATTGGGGATCAGTGTGTTTGGGGATTGGGGATCAGTGTGTTTGGGTATTGGGGATCAGTGTGATTGGGGATTGGGGATCAGTGTGTTTGGGGATCAGTGTGTTTGGGGATTGGGGATCAGTGTGTTTGGGATCAGTGTGTTTGGGGATCAGTGTGATTGGGGATCAGTGTGATTGGGGATTGGGGATCAGTGTGATTGGGGATTGGGGATCAGTGTGTTTGTGTGATTGGGGATTGGGGATCAGTGTGTTTGGGGATTGGGGATCAGTGTGTTTGGGGATCAGTGTGTTTGGGTATTGGGGATCAGTGTGTTTGGGGATCAGTGTGTTTGGGGATCAGTGTGTTTGGGGATTGGGGATCAGTGTGTTTGGGGATCAGTGTGTTTGGGGATTGGGGATCAGTGTGTTTGGAGATCAGTGTGTTTGGGGATCAGTGTGTTTGGGGATTGGGGATCAGTGTGTTTGGGGATCAGTGTGATTGGGGATCAGTGTGATTGGGGTCTGGGGATCAGTGTGATTGGGGATCAGTGTGTTTGGGGATTGGGGATCAGTGTGTTTGGGGATTGGGGATCAGTGTGTTTGGGGATTGGGGATCAGTGTGATTCGGGATTGGGGATCAGTGTGATTGGGGATCAGTGTGTTTGGGGATTGGGGATCAGTGTGATTGGGGATCAGTGTGTTTGGGGATTGGGGATCAGTGTGTTTGGGATCAGTGTGTTTTGGGATCAGTGTGATTGGGGATCAGTGTGATTGGGGATTGGGGATCAGTGTGATTGGGGATTGGGGATCAGTGTGTTTGTGTGATTGGGGATTGGGGATCAGTGTGTTTGGGGATTGGGGATCAGTGTGTTTGGGGATTGGGGATCAGTGTGACTGGGGATTGGGGATCAGTGTGTTTGGGTATTGGGGATCAGTGTGATTGGGGATTGGGGATCAGTGTGATTGGGGATTGGGGATCAGTGTGATTGGGGATTGGGGATCAGTGTGATTGGGGTCTGGGGATCAGTGTGATTGGGGATCAGTGTGTTTGGGTATTGGGGATCAGTGTGATTGGGGATTGGGGATCAGTGTGATTGGGGATTGGGGATCAGTGTGATTGGGGATTGGGGATCAGTGTGATTGGGGTCTGGGGATCAGTGTGATTGGGGATCAGTGTGATTGGGGTCTGGGGATCAGTGTGTTTGGGGATTGGGGATCAGTGTGTTTGGGGATTGGGGATCAGTGTGATTGGGGTCTGGTGATCAGTGTGATTGGGGATCAGTGTGTTTGGGGATCAGTGTGTTTGGGGATTGGGGATCAGTGTGATTGGGGATCAGTGTGATTGGGGATCAGTGTGTTTGGGGATTGGGGATCAGTGTGTTTGGGGATTGGGGATCAGTGTGTTTGGGGATTGGGGATCAGTGTGATTCGGGATTGGGGATCAGTGTGTTTGGGGATCAGTGTGATTGGGGATTGGGGATCAGTGTGATTGGGGATTGGGGATCAGTGTGATTGGGGATTGGGGATCAGTGTGTTTGGGGATCAGTGTGATTGGGGATTGGGGATCAGTGTGATTGGGGATTGGGGATCAGTGTGATTGGGGATCAGTGTGTTTGGGGATTGAGGATCAGTGTGATTGGGGATCAGTGTGATTGGGGATTGGGGATCAGTGTGATTGGGGATTGGGGATCAGTGTGATTGGGGATTGGGGATCAGTGTGATTGGGGATCAGTGTGTTTGGGGATTGGGGATCAGTGTGTTTGGGGATTGGGGATCAGTGTGTTTTGGGATTGGGGATCAGTGTGATTGGGGATTGGGGATCAGTGTGATTGGGGATTGGGGATCAGTGTGTTTTGGGATTGGGGATCAGTGTGTTTGGGCATTTGGGATCAGTGTGTTTTGGGATTGTGGATCAGTGTGATTGGGGACTGGGGATCAGTGTGTTTGGGGATTGGGGATCAGTGTGTTTTGGGATTGGGGATCAGTGTGTTTGGGGATCAGTGTGATTGGGGATTGGGGATCAGTGTGTTTTGGGATTGGGGATCAGTGTGATTGGGGATTGGGGATCAGTGTGATTGGGGATTGGGGATCAGTGTGTTTGGGGATTGGGGATCAGTGTGTTTGGGGATTGGGGATCAGTGTGTTTGGGGATTGGGGATCAGTGTGTTTGGGGATTGGGGATCAGTGTGTTTGGGGATTGGGGATCAGTGTGTTTGGGGATCAGTGTGTTTGGGGATTGGGGATCAGTGTGTTTGGGGATCAGTGTGTTTGGGGATTGGGGATCAGTGTGTTTGGGGATCAGTGTGTTTGGGGATTGGGGATCAGTGTGTTTGGGATCAGTGTGTTTGGGGATTAGTGTGTTTGGGGATTGGGGATCAGTGTGTTTGGGGATTGGGGATCAGTGTGTTTGGGGATTGGGGATCAGTGTGTTTGGGGATCAGTGTGTTTGGGGATTGAGGATCAGTGTGATTGGGGATCAGTGTGATTGGGGTCTGGGGATCAGTGTGATTGGGGATCAGTGTGTTTGGAGATTGGGGATCAGTGTGTTTGGGGATTGGGGATCAGTGTGTTTGGGGATTGGGGATCAGTGTGTTTGGGGATTGGGGATCAGTGTGTTTGGGGATTGGGGATCAGTGTGATTGGGGATCAGTGTGTTTGGGGATTGGGGATCAGTGTGTTTGGGGATCAGTGTGTTTGAGGATTGGGGATCAGTGTGTTTGGGGATTGGGGATCAGTGTGATTGGGGATCAGTGTGTTTGGGGATTGGGGATCGGTGTGATTGGGGATCAGTGTGTTTGGGGATTGGGGATCAGTGTGATTAGGGATCAGTGTGTTTGGGGATTGGGGATCAGTGTGTTTGGGGATTGGGGATCAGTGTGTTTGGGACTGGGGATCAGTGTGTTTGGGGATTGGGGATCAGTGTGATTGGGGATTGGGGATCAGTGTGATTGGGGATTGGGGATCAGTGTGTTTTGGGATTGGGGATCAGTGTGTTTGGGCATTGGGGATCAGTGTGTTTTGGGATTGGGGATCAGTGTGATTGGGGACTGGGGATCAGTGTGTTTTGGGATTGGGGATCAGTGTGTTTGGGGATCAGTGTGATTGGGGATTGGGGATCAGTGTGTTTTGGGATTGGGGATCAGTGTGATTGGGGATTGGGGATCAGTGTGATTGGGGATTGGGGATCAGTATGATTGGGGACTGGGGATCAGTGTGTTTGGGGATTGGGGATCAGTGTGATTGGGGATTGGGGATCAGTGTGTTTTGGGATTGGGGATCAGTGTGTTTGGGGATTGGGGATCAGTGTGTTTGGGGATTGGGGATCAGTGTGTTTGGGGATTGGGGATCAGTGTGTTTGGGGATTGGGGATCAGTGTGTTTGGGACTGGGGATCAGTGTGTTTGGGGATTGGGGATCAGTATGTTTGGGGATTGGGGATCAGTGTGTTTGGGGATCAGTGTGTTTGGGGATTGGGGATCAGTGTGTTTGGGGATTGGGGATCAGTGTGTTTGGGGATCAGTGTGTTTGGGGATTGGGGATCCGTGTGTTTGGGGATTGGGGATCAGTGTGTTTGGGGATTGGGGATCAGTGTGTTTGGGTATTGGGGATCAGTGTGTTTGGGGATCAGTGTGTTTGGGGATCAGTGTGTTTGGGGATTGAGGATCAGTGTGATTGGGGATCAGTGTGATTGGGGTCTGGGGATCAGTGTGATTGGGGATCAGTGTGTTTGGGGATTGGGGATCAGTGTGTTTGGGGATTGGGGATCAGTGTGTTTGGGGATTGGGGATCAGTGTGTTTGGGGATTGGGGATCAGTGTGATTGGGGATCAGTGTGTTTGGGGATTGGGGATCAGTGTGTTTGGGGATCAGTGTGTTTGAGGATTGGGGATCAGTGTGTTTGGGGATTGGGGATCAGTGTGATTGGGGATCAGTGTGTTTGGGGATTGGGGATCAGTGTGATTGGGGATCAGTGTGTTTGGGGATTGGGGATCAGTGTGATTGGGGATCAGTGTGTTTGGGGATTGGGGATCAGTGTGATTAGGGATCAGTGTGTTTGGGGATTGGGGATCAGTGTGTTTGGGGATTGGGGATCAGTGTGTTTGGGACTGGGGATCAGTGTGTTTGGGGATTGGGGATCAGTGTGTTTGGGGATTGGGGATCAGTGTGTTTGGGGATCAGTGTGTTTGGGGATTGGGGATCAGTGTGTTTGGGATCAGTGTGTTTGGGGATCAGTGTGATTGGGGATCAGTGTGTTTGGGGATTGGGGATCAGTGTGTTTGGAGATTGGGGATCAGTGTGTTTGGGGATTGGGGATCAGTGTGTTTGGGGATCAGTGTGTTTGGGGATTGGGGATCAGTGTGTTTGGGGATCAGTGTGTTTGGGGATTGGGGATCAGTGTGTTTGGGGATCAGTGTGTTTGGGGATTGGGGATCAGTGTGTTTGGGGATCAGTGTGTTTGGGGATTAGTGTGTTTGGGGATTGGGGATCAGTGTGTTTGGGGATTGGGGATCAGTGTGTTTGGGGATTGGGGATCAGTGTGTTTGGGGATTGGGGATCAGTGTGTTTGGGGATCAGTGTGTTTGGGGATTGAGGATCAGTGTGATTGGGGATCAGTGTGATTGGGGTCTGGGGATCAGTGTGATTGGGGATCAGTGTGTTTGGAGATTGGGGATCAGTGTGTTTGGGGATTGGGGATCAGTGTGTTTGGGGATTGGGGATCAGTGTGTTTGGGGATTGGGGATCAGTGTGTTTGGGGATTGGGGATCAGTGTGTTTGGGGATTGGGGATCAGTGTGATTGGGGATCAGTGTGTTTGGGGATTGGGGATCAGTGTGTTTGGGGATCAGTGTGTTTGAGGATTGGGGATCAGTGTGTTTGGGGATTGGGGATCAGTGTGATTGGGGATCAGTGTGTTTGGGGATTGGGGATCAGTGTGATTGGGGATCAGTGTGTTTGGGGATTGGGGATCAGTGTGATTAGGGATCAGTGTGTTTGGGGATTGGGGATCAGTGTGTTTGGGGATTGGGGATCAGTGTGTTTGGGACTGGGGATCAGTGTGTTTGGGGATTGGGGATCAGTGTGATTGGGGATTGGGGATCAGTGTGATTGGGGATTGGGGATCAGTGTGTTTTGGGATTGGGGATCAGTGTGTTATGGCATTGGGGATCAGTGTGTTTTGGGATTGGGGATCAGTGTGATTGGGGACTGGGGATCAGTGTGTTTTGGGATTGGGGATCAGTGTGTTTGGGGATCAGTGTGATTGGGGATTGGGGATCAGTGTGTTTTGGGATTGGGGATCAGTGTGATTGGGGATCAGTGTGATTGGGGATTGGGGATCAGTATGATTGGGGACTGGGGATCAGTGTGTTTGGGGATTGGGGATCAGTGTGATTGGGGATTGGGGATCAGTGTGTTTTGGGATTGGGGATCAGTGTGTTTGGGGATTGGGGATCAGTGTGTTTGGGGATTGGGGATCAGTGTGTTTGGGGATTGGGGATCAGTGTGTTTGGGGATTGGGGATCAGTGTGTTTGGGACTGGGGATCAGTGTGTTTGGGGATCAGTGTGTTTGGGGATTGGGGATCAGTGTGTTTGGGGATTGGGGATCAGTGTGTTTGGGGATCAGTGTGTTTGGGGATTGGGGATCAGTGTGTTTGGGGATTGGGGATCAGTGTGTTTGGGGATCAGTGTGTTTGGGGATTGGGGATCCGTGTGTTTGGGGATTGGGGATCAGTGTGTTTGGGGATTGGGGATCAGTGTGTTTGGGTATTGGGGATCAGTGTATTTGGGGATCAGTGTGTTTGGGGATCAGTGTGTTTGGGGATTGAGGATCAGTGTGATTGGGGATCAGTGTGATTGGGGTCTGGGGATCAGTGTGATTGGGGATCAGTGTGTTTGGGGATTGGGGATCAGTGTGTTTGGGGATTGGGGATCAGTGTGTTTGGGGATTGGGGATCAGTGTGATTGGGGATCAGTGTGTTTGGGGATTGGGGATCAGTGTGATTGGGGATCAGTGTGTTTGGGGATTGGGGATCAGTGTGTTTGGGGATCAGTGTGTTTGAGGATTGGGGATCAGTGTGTTTGGGGATTGGGGATCAGTGTGATTGGGGATCAGTGTGTTTGGGGATTGGGGATCAGTGTGATTGGGGATCAGTGTGTTTGGGGATTGGGGATCAGTGTGATTGGGGATCAGTGTGTTTGGGGATTGGGGATCAGTGTGATTAGGGATCAGTGTGTTTGGGGATTGGGGATCAGTGTGTTTGGGGATTGGGGATCAGTGTGTTTGGGACTGGGGATCAGTGTGTTTGGGGATTGGGGATCAGTGTGTTTGGGGATCAGTGTGTTTGGGGATTGGGGATCAGTGTGTTTGGGATCAGTGTGTTTGGGATCAGTGTGTTTGGGGATCAGTGTGATTGGGGATCAGTGTGTTTGGGGATTGGGGATCAGTGTGATTGGGGATTGGGGATCAGTGTATTTGGGGATTGGGGATCAGTGTGTTTGGGGATTGGGGATCAGTGTGATTGGGGATTGGGGATCAGTGTGTTTGGGTATTGGGGATCAGTGTGATTGGGGATTGGGGATCAGTGTGTTTGGGGATTGGGGATCAGTGTGATTGGGGATTGGGGATCAGTGTGATTGGGGATTGGGGATCAGTGTGATTGGGGATTGGGGATCAGTGTGATTGGGGATTGGGGATCAGTGTGTTTGGGGATTGGGCATCAGTGTGATTGGGGATCAGTGTGATTGGGGTCTGGGGATCAGTGTGATTGGGGATTGGGGATCAGTGTGATTGGGGTCTGGGGATCAGTGTGTTTGGGGATTGGGGATCAGTGTGTTTGGGGATTGGGGATCAGTGTGATTGGGGATTGGGGATCAGTGTGATTGGGGATCAGTGTGTTTGGGGATTGGGGATCAGTGTGTTTGGGGATTGGGGATCAGTGTGATTGGGGATTGGGGATCAGTATGTTTGGGGATCAGTGTGATTGGGGATTGGGGATCAGAGTGATTGGGGATTGGGGATCAGTGTGATTGGGGATCAGTGTGTTTGGGGATCAGTGTGTTTGGGGATTGGGGATCAGTGTGATTGGGGATTGGGGATCAGTGTGATTCGGGATTGGGGATCAGTGTGTTTGGGGATTGGGGATCAGTGTGATTGGGGATTGGGGATCAGTGTGATTGGGGATTGGGGATCAGTGTGATTGGGGATTGGGGATCAGTGTGATTGGGGATCAGTGTGTTTGGGGATTGGGGATCAGTGTGTTTGGGGATTGGGGATCAGTGTGTTTGGGGATTGGGGATCAGTGTGATTGGGGATTGGGGATCAGTGTGTTTGGGGATTGGGGATCAGTGTGATTGGGGATTGGGGATCAGTATGTTTGGGGATCAGTGTGATTGGGGATTGGGGATCAGAGTGATTGGGGATTGGGGATCAGTGTGATTGGGGATCAGTGTGTTTGGGGATCAGTGTGTTTGGGGATTGGGGATCAGTGTGATTGGGGATTGGGGATCAGTGTGATTCGGGATTGGGGATCAGTGTGTTTGGGGATCAGTGTGTTTGGGGATTGGGGATCAGTGTGATTGGGGATTGGGGATCAGTGTGATTGGGGATTGGGGATCAGTGTGATTGGGGATTGGGGATCAGTGTGATTGGGGATCAGTGTGTTTGGGGATTGGGGATCAGTGTGTTTGGGGATTGGGGATCAGTGTGTTTGGGGATTGGGGATCAGTGTGATTGGGGATTGGGGATCAGTGTGTTTGGGGATTGGGGATCAGTGTGTTTGGGGACTTGGGGATCAGTGTGTTTGGGGACTTGGGATCAGTGCGTTTGTGATTTCAACTGCCTTAACCTGTTAGTTTCATTGTAAGATCTTGATTCTTATCCATATTTTATCCTCCCCAGTAACAGATACAGGATGATACGTGTAGAAAGATCTGAGAACACTAAACTGTGTGTAAAGTTGTGTAGTTGTGGCATGCAACTTGTGTTCAGTGCTAAATTTCTGACCGTGTTTGTGTCCTGAACTAATTTGTATGAATCATTAATTAAAACAATGTAATTTATTGTTACTGAATTTCCCTCTCCATGTCTGTGTTCTCTGGTCTGTGTCTCAGGAGGAGCTCAAGTCATTCCAGAGGCTGAAGTGTGTGAACGACGGAGGATACGAACGGCAGAGGTGAGTTGATGCAGTGACACTGCTAGGGCTGGGATTCACGTGCTGGAAATCTATCAGATAAACAAAGGCAAAAGTAGACTAAAACATTTTAAAATAGTCCAAAATAACTCGAAAACAACCCAGTGAATAAATCCTCACCAGTGAGTAAAAGACTAAACTAATGATTAGGATGACAAAGACCAAATACCATGAAACAAGAAGGAAAAATAAACGATCAAATAAATAAATAGCTTTTTTATATCATCTATACATTATACATATATATATATATATATATATATATATATATATATATATACACTCACCGGCCACTTTATTAGGTACACCTGTCCAACTGCTCCTTAACACTTAATTTCTAAACAGCCAATCACATGGCGGCAACTCAGTGCATTTAGGCATGTAGACATGGTCAAGACAATCTCCTGCAGTTCAAAACGAGCATCAGTATGGGGAAGAAAGGTGATTTGAGTGACTTTGAACGTGGCATGATTGTTGGTGCCAGAAGGGCTGGTCTGAGTATTTCAGAAACTGCTAATCTACTGGGATTTTCACGCACAACCATCTCTAGGGTTTACAGAGAATGGTCCGAAAAAGAAAAAACATCCAGTGAGCGGCAGTTCTGTGGGCGGAAATGCCTTGTTGATGCCAGAAGTCAGAGGAGAATGGCCAGACTGGTTCGAGCTGATAGAAGGGCAACAGTGACTCAAATAACCACCCGTTACAACCAAGGTGGGCAGAAGAGCATCTCTGAACGCACAGTACGTCGAACTTTGAGGCAGATGGGCTACAGCAGCAGAAGACCAGACCGGGTGCCACTCCTTTCAGCTAAGAACAGGAAACTGAGGCTACAATTTGCACAAGCTCATCGAAATTGGACAATAGAAGATTGGAAAAACGTTGCCTGGTCTGATGAGTCTCGATTTCTGCTGCGACATTCGGATGGTAGGGTCAGAATTTGGCGTCTACAACATGAAAGCATGGATCCATCCTGCCTTGTATCAACGGTTCAGGCTGGTGGTGGTGGTGTCATGGTGTGGGGAATATTTTCTTGGCACTCTTTGGGCCCCTTGGTACCAATTGAGCATCGTTGCAACGCCACAGCCTACCTGAGTATTGTTGCTGACCATGTCCATCCCTTTATGACCACAATGTACCCAACTTCTGATGGCTACTTTCAGCAGGATAATGCGCCATGTCATAAAGCTGGAATCATCTCAGACTGGTTTCTTGAACATGACAATGAGTTCGCTGTACTCAAATGGCCTCCACAGTCACCAGATCTCAACCCAATAGAGCATCTTTGGGATGTGGTGGAACGGGAGATTCGCATCATGGATGTGCAGCCGACAAATCTGCGGCAACTGTGTGATGCCATCATGTCAATATGGACCAAACTCCCTGAGGAATGCTTCCAGCACCTTGTTGAATCTATGCCACGAAGAATTGAGGCAGTTCTGAAGGCAAAAGGGGGTCCAACCCGTTACTAGCATGGGGTACCTAATAAAGTGGCCGGTGAGTGTATACATACATACATATATTCAGTTTTCATGTAAGAGCTCTCTCTTGTGTGCAGGGCTGTAGGCTCAAATGTTACAGAACAGATTTTATTCTCTGTCATTTTGTTGTAAAAAACAGAGCCATTTAATTTATCTCAAAGAGAAATATATCACAACCCGCTTTCTAACAGTTTATCCCAGTAGATTAATGCAACTGTATTCACACTCTGATAGCAATCAATAATAGAAGTGGTCGAAATATTTAAATCATTTCCTTTACATATATCTTCTGTGAAAGTCTCAGGACCAAACATGTTTGTCGAAATGATTGGAAGATAATTTTTTGGTCCTGATACAGTGTCCTACCTGCCTGTCAACACATGTATCTCCATACCTCCACACACACACACTCAGCTTACAGATACACTACCGGTCAAAAGTTTTAGATCAGTAAGATTTTTTATGTTTTTAAAAGAAGTCTCTTCTGCTCACCAAGGCTGCAATTATTTGATAAAAAATAAATAAAAAACAGTAATATTGTGAAATATTATTACAATTTAAAACAGCGGTTGTCTATGTGAATATATAGTGAAGTGTAATTTATTCCTGTGATCAAAGCTGAATTTACAGTATCATTACTCCAGTCTTCAGTGTCACATGATCCTACAGAAATTATTATAATATGATGCTCAAGAAACATTTATGATTAGTATCCATGTTGAAAACAGTTTTTTACATTTTTATTTCAGGATTCTTTGATGAATAGAAAGTTCAAAAGAACAGAATTGATCTGAAATGGAAAGCTTTTGTAACATTAATCACTACCATTCAAAAGTTTGGGGTCAGTAAGAATTTATTTTTTATTTTGGGGGGAAAGAAATTAGAAAATACTTTTATTCAACAGTTAAATTGATCAAAAGTTACAGTAAAGACATTTATAATGTTAGAAAAGATTATATTTTAAATAAATGCTGTTCTTTTGAACTTTCTATTCATCATAGAATTTTGTGGGAAAAAATGGTACACGACTGTTTTCAACATTGAAAATAATAATTTATGTTTTTTGAGCATAAAATCAGCATATTAGAATGATTTCTGAAGGATCATGTGACACTGAAAACTGGAGTAATGATGTTGAAAATTCAGCTTTCAAATTACATTTTAAAAATATATTAAAATAGAAAACAGTCATTTTAAATTGTCATAATATTTCACAATATTACTGTTTGTCTTTTTTTTTTTTCATCAAATAAAGCAGCCTTGGTGAGCAGAAGAGACTTCATTTAAAAACATAAAAAATCTTACTGATCTAAAACTTTTGACCGGTAGTGTACGTGTACAACGACATACATACACCATAAGCACATCTTTAAAAACAAATTCACGCTCAGAGTGAAACTATTCAGTATAATGACAGAAATGAACTTCCTCAACATTACAGCATAGCTGAGAAACTGTGATATATGTTTCATAGGAACAGTGGGAGCTTCTCAATACTCACACTGATGTTTCCTCGCTCCTCCGTCCTCACTAGACAGATTATTTTAAAGTAGGGTATGAAGGGGCTAAAGGTGCCTTTGATTTAATTTTCCTCTAAATCACTAAATGGCACTCAATTCTTTCCAAAACATCTGCTTTTCAAGATGCACGTGGAAATGTGTCTGATCCGTGACGTAACCATGAACAGCAGCGCTGTTATTTTTATTTTATTGTTTTATATTTTATCTAATATTTGATGTTTTTTAAAAATGTTGTAGATTTATGTAGCAAATGAGAATCGCTAAAACTACTGAATATATTTTGAGACAAAGGTCTTGTTAATGATTTTCAGTTTTGTTCAAGGTAATTAAAGCAACAGTTTTTCAATAACGGATGAATATAAAGGATAGTATTGGGGTAAAAGGCACAATAATTAACATGATAATAAATATCTGACTGACCTTTCCATCTGTTGACATGACATGGTCAGATTCAGATAAATATACTATATTAAGTGAATTAAAGATAATCCCCATAATTATAATGAAACCATTATATTTAAAAAAAATATGATATTAATCACATCAGTAAATAAAATATAATTTATTGTTACTACTGTAAATTATTATGGGATCTCCTTCAATACTGTCAGAATCTTCATACTTTTTAAAATAATATGTGTTTCTGTATTTTTTTTTAAATATATTTTTATTAACATATTTTAAAGCCAGTATATTTACTGAACAAAAAATGAATTATTTTATTTATCAAAATAAACAGAAAATACTCCAAACTTTGCTAAAGTGATTGTTTTGATCAAGTATTAACTTTATTAAAACCATATTATAAGTATTTGTATCAATTCTGTGTCTTTTCCCCCATGTGTCTGTGGGGTAAAAGACCTCGCCACCTCATACATTTATAAGATTTTTATGTTCAAATATTCTATACATACATTTTTTTTTCTGCAATCATACACTATGGGGAATAGTGAAAAATATATTTTTTCTTAAGGTGTGCCTTTATACCCTACACTAAAGTATCAGTCAGTTTATGTTGAAATATGCTTATGTGTGTGTGTGTGTGCGTGTGCGCATGTGTGTGCGCGTGTGTGCGTGTGTGTGTGTGTGTGTTTCAGCCACCAGATGGCGACAGACGTGGAGAATAACATCACAGTGAACACACATCCACTGGAGACCACAGTGCTGATGTGAGTCAATATCACCATAACTTCCTGATTATATTGATTATCACTCTTTCATCTGCAGTTTGAGATGTCACGCTGCCATAGCTAATTATCAGTATCACATTGCCATCTGTATTTATATAAATTCCATTGTCATAGGCAATAATGTGTATGGCAGTGTTATCTGTGATTATTGCTATCACTTTGCTATTGGTTTTCCTTTGTTAACAGTAATTGCTTTTTAATCAGTTTATAGTGAGCTATTGTATTATGAATAGTTCAGTATTATATAGTTATCTGTGATTATGGGTGTGTTATTATGCGTTCCCTGTCAGCATGCAGCATGAGTGGCGGGAGTTCCTGCAGACTCAGGATATCCTGGAGAAGAGAAGCCCCTCCCCTTCCTCTCTGATGAGCTCGTCCCTCAGCATGGCCACCCTATCAGACGGCAGCACCCCCGTAAGCCCCGCCCTCTCTTCTCTTCTAAAGCCTGGTGTGTAGATGATGGATGCCCAGTCCTGCTCCTGACCTGTTATGAGAACTCCTGCTCATCACAGGTGTTTGATAGTGGTGGGCAGATCGAGGCTTCGTGGAGCTCTGAAACAGTTTAATCAAATGTGCCGTATTGTGTCGAGGCCTCGAAACAATCCGACACCGTCTCCACGGTGACCCCTAGTGGTCAGAACAGTGTAAATGCAACAAAAACCCAGGCCAAACATGCATAAAAACACCTTTTACAGAGGTGAACAGTAACAAAGTACATTTACTTGAGTACTGTAGTTAAGTACACTTTTTGAGTATCTGTACTTTACTTTTTTCTGGAAACTTCTTTAACTTTACTACATTTGAAAGACAAATATCATACTTTTTACTTTTTAAGGTCCTTGAGTAGAAAGTCTGGGGAGGATTTTGGTTGCAGGGGTTTCATTGTGGTTGGAAACAAAAGTCGGGTTGACGTCTGTTGTTGGTTTCTGACGTGAACCCGATTATCATTTTCAACCAAAATCCAACGTCTGTCTAACGTTGGATATTAATGTCAATCTGGCGTTGGATTCTGACATCAACCTGATTTTCATTTTCAACGTTGGGTTTGGTCTTCTAAATGTGAATTTTGTCATTGTTTTGGAGCACACTAGCTTATAGATAACAGTAAGGCTAATATATTCATACTAAAAACCGTGTTTCGAAACAGTTATGACGTAATGAAGCCTGTTTACTGAAATAACATTTCAGTTTGAAACATAAGATTCGTGAAGGTTCATGAAGCAGTGTTTTGAAATGGCCATTGCTTGGTTTGTTCATCTGCTTTAATCTGAAGTTTGTGAAGAGTAACTCTACATGCTCTGACGTTTCTTACTGAATTTAAACATTCGTCGCATGTTGTGGCTTTTTGAATCCTGATGAAAGTCCTGATGAAAGTCTACAAGCTGCCCGAGACGAGATGCTCTGTGCATTTGTGGAGTGTCAAAAGCCTTCGATAGAGTGTTTTTTGGACATTTCCCTGGTATCTGGTATTATTTGAAGTACTTTGAGTACTATGTAAATACCGTGGTAAAGGAGTATGGAATAGTTTTTTTCGCGTGCTGAAAATTTGTTACAACTGCTCACAGCATACTTCCCCGGCTCTTTATGGACTGCGGATTGATTTTAAAATCTTGATTTGAACACATACGGCTCTTCATGGGACAGATTCGGCATGTCCAACTCGCTCTCTCCGCTCTTCTGACTCCTGTTCTCTTCAGACTACTTTTTATACTTTAAAATTGAAGTGTATGTGTGGACGGGCTTTTCCTGTGTCAGCTCCACGACTGTGGAACAAACTTCCCTTGGCTATTATAAACTCCCCCAAACTGGACTGGTTTAAGAAGTAGTTTTAAAGATGCTTACTGTCGTTGAGTGTACTATTGTTATTTCTGTTTTGTTTTTATTGTATTTTGTCGTATTTTTTCTCTGCGAAGCGCTTTGGGTCTGAGAAAAGCGCAATATAAATAAAATGCATTATGCATAAATGCATAATCATCATCATCATCATGTGCTTTTGAACGTGTAGCAGTAGAGTAGGAAAGCTTTGGGATAGAGCCCATCACGTCATAATTGCACTTTGTTGCGTAGTTACATGCATTCTGTCACTGAAACCGGCCTGTCAATCATCCTGTCACAGTTACCATCCTCATATACACACTCCACACTTTACTACATTTACACTACTCAAACCTCCTGGAAGAAGCTACAGCCCGTAGATGTGTTTAGATGAGATTTTCGCAGTGATGCTTGCACAAAGTTGATAGATTAGCATGAGTGTTGTTGTTCAGATCATATAGATGTGAATCTTTGAAATGGACTGATGTAAAGTTGTACTAACTCCACTAGAGGTCAGTATGGGGCTGTAACTGTGATCTTCATCATCTTCTTCATGGACGTACTGCAGGAGTGCGTGCTTTAAAGATGTATTTCTAGAGGTTGTTAATTTGTTCTATAGGCTCTTAATGTGTTTTTGAAAGAAACAACCTCTTGTTTAATTTTTGGTTGAGGATAAAACACAAATCTAAATATCTCCCTGTTGGTACGGCAGCACTGCCAATCCTCTATGGTAAAGGATGTAAAGTTTAGCTAGTTAGCTGAAAAACTAGGTCAACAATATTTTCACTATCTCACCTTTTTTATTTTGTTGTTGCTAGAATTTTATTTTGTTGTCCCAGTGTTAAAGCATCAGTATAGAACAGATAAAGGCACCTGGGTCTTTTAATTTCAGGACAGTCTCATGAAATATTTCGAGTCTGTGGACGCGTCAGAATAAGGCCTGGTGTGTGTCTGCAGCAGTAATATCTGTGTGTGGCCCCGGGGCCCCTGACGACGAGTCCACCGTGATGTGTATCGATCTGATCTCGCTCTCATCGCTCACTGCTGTGTGCTTGGGGATGTGGCAGATATTAAAGGTTGATTAATATGATTATGATCGGGGCTCTATTCATTAGAGCCGTGAGCGTGATTGTCTGTAGAGCCGCTGGGAATAACTCAACGATTGCGGATTCATCACGTGTCCGTCACCGCAGAGGAAGACGAGCAGAGACGGATGTCCTCAGGACCGAAAGTCAAGCTGATCCGAGATCATTAATTATCTGAAAGCGTTTAAGATGCAGCGTGTTCATTTGTCATAATTACATCATTTCAGCTCAACAAAGCATTTCGATAAATGGGTGTGGTCTCAGCAGCAAACTGAAATATGATGGAACAAATAGATGGATTCTGAAGGCATAGTTAATCTGAAAATGAGTTTCTTCAAACACATGTGGTCAGCATGAGGGCCATAGCTAGTCAATTCTGGGCCCCCTAAAAAACATCCACTCATATCACATATGGTCTACGATTTCTAGACTTGCATCGCTTCTCTTGTTGCCCTTCGACTGAAAATTACAATTACAACCAAAAGCCACACAATGTGGCATCGTATCAGTATTTTATTTCCCGAGTTGTGGTAAAAATATCAACAGGCAGCGCCAGTAGCTCACCGAGTGCAACCATTTGACGTCATCGACCCAGAATGCACTGCGCACCTAAAATGGCCACTATTATCCAAAATATGTATAAAATGATGTTGATTTTTTAAATAACATAAATCTTTCATGGGTTTTCTACTACATATTTTAGTAAGAGACATAATTTACATTATATTTAGCCATACAAGTCTTAAAGTTTTTCTCGATTGCTTAAAGGAGAACTCCAGCGCAAAATGAACCTTTGGTCTAATTACACATTGTTACCTAGTCAACCGTTATCTGAGATTTGTTTTCATGATTATCGAATGTAAATAGTTTTATCTCTAAAAACAGTTTAGACTATAACGCTAGTATAACGCTAGTAAATAGGGCATTTAGTAATGACAAATAAAAATCGCTTGTTAATACCACTAACAAGGCTCAAAATAGCCCCACACGAACACGGTAGCATAATAAGGGTCCCTACCTTCAAACCGAAGCATTGAGAACTTTGTCAGTGTCCAGACAGTTTAATAAGAAGATATTTTATACATACAGTCAGCTTCGCGAATACAGGCAGAAGCCATCTTTGAAAAACAGTCTCTACCAGTCGATCTACGAACGCCGATCCAAGTGCGCTGGTGAGATGTGATTAAATTATTTTTATTTATTTATTTTCTCTGTTGCGTTCAGTGCTTCTCTTATGCGCTCAGTGCTTTCTTCCGGAAACAACGGACCATATGAGATTCTACACAGTTCAGCGCACTTGGATCGGCGTTCGTAGATCGACTGGTAGAGACTGTTTTTCAAAGATGGCTTCTGCCTGTATTCGCAAAGCTGACTGTATGTATAAAATATCTTCTTATTAAACTGTCTGGACACTGACAAAGTTCTCAATGCTTCGGTTTGAAGGTAGGGACCCTTATTATGCTACCGTGTTAGTGTGGGGCTATTTTGAGCCTTGTTAGTGGTATTAACAAGCGATTTTTATTTGTCATTACTCTATGCCCTATATACTAGCGTTATACTAGCGTTATAGTCTAAACTGTTTTTAGAGATAAAACTATTTACATTCGATAATCATGAAAACAAATCTCAGATAACGGTTGACTAGGTAACAATGTGTAATTAGACCAAAGGTTCATTTTGCGCTGGAGTTCTCCTTTAAACACATTTCTTGAAACTGTGCGTCATAGTCTCAGAACAGTGAACACACATCCATAACTAGGGCTGTCACTTTACGTTCGAAAATCGATTGCACAATCGATCGGACCAACCAACACAAGTTTCGAAAACGAAAATAGGGAATCGATTTTAACGTCCTTTTTTTCTTTTCTTTCTTTTTTTAAACCAAAAATGTGTTTTAGGTGGACAGATCAATACAGTACACAGAACATGTAAGTTAGGATATTGGAAAATAATGTCTTTTCTGTCAACCTAATGCTTTTTTATATTCGCAATACTTCAATGCCAGTGAACAAGCGCGCCGTTATTTGTTGCTTAGTGACGTGTGTGTTCAAGCAAGCCAGAAATGCACAGGTTCTGCGCAATACGCTGTATTTAATATATCAAGAGGACTCACGAGTTGCGTATTTGCGCTAAATCTGCGCAGCTTTGGCTACACGAACTTCCCCAGCAAAGTGAGTAAACATAGAAACACTCGTGATTTGACAGCGTTACCTGCTAAAGTTCATTTTGGCGGGTGTTAATTTCAATCCCTGACGGTTGCACTCCTGTTTGTCATTCTGCACAAAAGTTCACGCCAATAAATCATCAGAAATATTTCTGACTTGTGCGCGTCTCAAGCGCCCTCTTTACGCTCGTTCTAATAACGCCTGTTAGTTGTCCGTGGATTTGCCTATATTTAGTGTTGAAAATGGAAACGTCTTTAGACATGGAAAATCGATTTTACAATCGATTCAATCAACACTTATGTCTCAAAAATCGAACAGGATTTTTTCACAAAAGTGACAGCCCTATCCATAACGTCTCACCCAATTCCATAAACATCCTATTTTCAGGTCAAAATTAAGCTCTACACTCAAAACCATTCACTCTTGCTGAAAAACTAAACTTTGCCCTCAGACATCACACACAAGCCCTCAAAATCACACACACTAGAACATAGTCTAACACACTGGTGCAATAAATTCAAAACAACATTTCTAAAACTGGTAAGTTATGTTGCTTACATTTACATTTACATTTACATTTATTCATTTAGCAGACGGTTTTATCCAAAGCGACTTACAAATGAGGACCATAGAAGCAGTTAAACTAACAGCAGGACAACAAAATGTAAGTGCTATAACCTTTCACAGTTTAATCCAACGTAGAACCCGTATAATTTTTTTAATTTTTTTTAAATAGAAAGGAAGAGAAAGTGTTAGTATTACTGGAACAAATGCTGCCGAAAGAGATGCGTCTTCAACCGTTTCTTGAAAATGGCTACGGACTCAGCAGCTCTGGTTGAGTTGGGTAGGTCATTCCACCAGCAAGGAACAGTCATGGTAAAGGTCTGAGAAAGAGATCTTGTGCCTCTTTGACGTGGCACCACAAGACGACGTTCGCTTGCAGAGCGCAAATTTCTGGATGGGACATAAGTCTGAAGTAATGAGTTTAGGTAAAAGGGAGCAGAGCCAGTGGTTGTTCTATAAGCAAGCGTCAGTGACTTGAATTTGACGCGAGCTGCAACTGGAAGCCAGTGTAGTTTTGTGAGGAGAGGAGTGACGTGTGCTCTCTTCGGCTCGTTAAAGACCACTCTAGCTGCAGCATTTTGGATTAGCTGCAGAGGTTTGATCGTGCAAGCTGGAAGACCAGCCAGGAGAGCATTGCAATAGTCCAGTCTGGATAGAACAAGCGCTTGAACAAGGAGTTGTGTAGCATGCTCTGATAGGAAGCGCCTGATCTTCCTAATGTTATACAAAGCAAATCTGCAGGACCGGGCAGTTCTAGTGATGTGGTCTGTGAAGTTCAATTGATCATCAATAACAACTCCAAGGTTCCTGATTGACCGTGATGGAGTTAAGGATGACGGGCCTAGCTGAATAGTGAAGTTGTGACAAAGTGTTGGATTGGCCGGGATCACAAGTAGCTCTGTCTTCCCAAGGTTAAGTTGAAGGTGGTGGTCTTTCATCCAGCCAGAGATGTCTGTCAGGCATGCTGAGATGCGAGCAGCTACCGTCGGATCATCAGGCTGGAATGAGAGGTAGATTTGTGTGTCATCAGCGTAGCAGTGATAGGAAAAGCCATGTTTCTGAATCACAGTTCCTAGTGATGTCATGTAGATGGAGAAGAGAAGTGGTCCAAGCACTGAGCCCTGAGGCACTCCAGTAGGTAGATGTTGTGACTTCGACACCTCACTCCTCCACGACACCCTGAAGGACCTACCTGAGAGGTAAGACTTGAAACATTGGAGTGCGGTTCCCGAGATTCCCATCGTCTTTAGGATTGACAGGAGGATCTGGTGGTTAACTGTGTCAAAGGCAGCAGACAGATCTAGCAGGATAAGAACTGAGGATATACCTCCTGCTTGTGGTTTCCCTCCCACATCCTCCTCCTCCTCCCCCACATCCTCCTCCTCCCCCACATCCTCCTCCCCCACATCCTCCTCCTCCCCCACATCCTCCTCCTCCCCCACATCCTCCTCCTCCCCCACATCCTCCTCCCCCACATCCTCCTCCTCCACATCCTCCTCCTCCCCCACATCCTCCTCCTCCTCCTCCTCCACATCCTCCTCCTCCTCCTCCCCCTCCTCCTCCACATCCTCCTCCTCCCCCACATCCTCCTCCCCCACATCCTCCTCCTCCTCCCCCACATCCTCCTCCTCCTCCTCCCCCACATCCTCCTCCTCCTCCTCCCCCACATCCTCCTCCCCCACATCCTCCTTCTTCTCCCCCACATCCTCCTCCTCCTCCTCCCCCACATCCTCCTCCCCCACATCCTCCTCCTCCCCCACATCCTCCTCCTCCCCCACATCCTCCTCCCCCACATCCTCCTCCTCCCCCACATCCTCCTCCCCCACATCCTCCTCCTCCACATCCTCCTCCTCCTCCTCCACATCCTCCTCCTCCTCCTCCCCCTCCTCCTCCACATCCTCCTCCTCCTCCCCCACATCCTCCTCCCCCACATCCTCCTCCTCCTCCCCCACATCCTCCTCCTCCTCCTCCCCCACATCCTCATCCTCCTCCTCCTCCCCCACATCCTCCTCCTCCTCCTCCTCCACTTCCTCCTCCTCCACATCCTCCTCTTCCTCCTCCTCCACATCCTCCTCTTCCTCCTCCCCCACATCCTCCTCCTCCTCCTCCCCCCCATCATCCTCCTCCTCCCCCCCATCCTCCTCCTCCTCCTCCTCCTCCCCCCCACATCCTCCTCCCCCACATCATCCTCCTCCTCCTCCCCCACATCCTCCTCCTCCTCCTCCTCCCCCCCATCCTCCTCCTCCTCCCCCACATCCTCCTCCTCCTCCTCCTCCCCCCCATCATCCTCCTCCTCCCCCCCATCCTCCTCCTCCTCCTCCTCCTCCCCCCCACATCCTCCTCCCCCACATCATCCTCCTCCTCCTCCCCCACATCCTCCTCCTCCTCCTCCTCCCCCACATCCTCCTCCTCCTCCTCCTCCCCCACATCCTCCTCCTCCTCCTCCTCCTCCCCCACATCCTCCTCCTCCACCCCCACATCCTCCTCCTCCTCCACCCCACCTCCTCCCCCACCTCCTACTCCTCCTCCACCACCACCACCTCCTCCTCCTCCTCCCAATGGGAGTTAAAAAATACAAACATGTTGCTCACATATTATGGTAGCCCTGTTTTTGGTGAACAGAGTGTAATTACACCTTTGCCATGAACACTAGAACTACCGGAATTCCATAACTACTAGAACGACCATAGCGGTCATTCTGACCGTTCATACTTTGACGTTCATATGGCCGTACTGAACATAATTTTTGTCATATCATATCTACATTTGAACCTTTCTCTTTAAGTTTTCCAATGATGCTTTTAATTCCTGTCGTCATGTTATAACGTCATCGCCCTTAAAACAAGCACAAAAGAAAGATTGTCCCGACAGGTCTAAGGAAATGTAAGGAAAGGTTTGTGTCAAAAATATATTTTTCACCACACTTACCTCGTGAATAGACATGCAAAAAAGTTAGGAAACGTCAAAGCTTCATACCGTTTAGTACAGCCCTGTTTGTAAATAAGTTCAATAATCAATACAAAATCTAAAAATAAATGGATTTACAATGTTACGATAGGTAATAATAAAGGGCTTATTTGAACGGCGCAAAAAACCCTGCATCATTCACTAACGCTTACGCACAGTCCACACAAACACCGCATTTCGTGTGTAGCTCCCACACACTACTTTGTGACATTGGGCACATGTCTCCTTGTTTTTTTTGTTTTGTTTTTTGCAGTTCATCCTTACTCGGCACTGCCTCCTTCTCTCCATCAGCTGCTGCTCCTGCCCGGGTCCTGGCTCTCGCACCACCAGTTGTGTGGCTTTTGATTTCATTTGGTCGGAGCCAAGTTCGCTTGCCAGTCGCATGATGAAGTCCCTCTGAGAAACTTGCTCATTTGAACAATATGTGCGCGTTGATGGCGGGAAATGTAGCGGACTTATGATATCTATAATGCGTGCGGTCAAAATTACCGCCATGGCCATTCTAGGTAGAAATAGTCAGAACTGTTTTGTGATTTTAATAAAATAACAGTATCAGAATAAAATATACACATATTTAGGAAAAGTCTGAGTCCTACAGCCACATTGATTTTATTTTAACAAAGTTATTACACTGTAAAATTTAAAAACTGTCAAAATGACTGCCTTGGGAGTTCTAGGGCCCTATCTTGCACTCAGCGCAAATGACTTTGTACACTGACGCATGTATCATTCCTATTTTGCACCCGCGCAAAGCGGACTTTTCCCTCCACAGACACACGTCGGTTAACTAAGAAATACACTTGCGCTCCCCGGGGCGGTTCAGCGCAGAGAGGAGGCGTGTTCCGGCGCAAACTTTCCCTCATGCTATTTTGCAGTTCCAGAAAACAATTGCGCCACTGGCCAGAAAAAACCTAGTCTAAAGTCACTGGCGCGTTGCGCGTACATTCAGATGCTATTTTAAGCGCGCGTGCTTGGTCATAATACAGAGTGTGAACAACGCGCATACACTGTAGATGATTCTCTCATCTACACAGATGCATTTTCCTTTTTGCAAATTATACATTATTATAAGGAAAAATATTAAAACACGAGGGAAATCATTGTTGTCCAGTCAAGTCAAGTAGTATTTATATAGTGCTTTTCACAATAGAGATTGTATCAAAGCAGCTTCACAGTATCAATATGTTGTGTCCATGACGATCGGAAAAATAGGCATAAAGCTTAGGCCTACCTATTTACCCAAATTATGCATGTATAACCGAAGCTAATTTGGGTGGGTTTGTCCCATCTCCAATGCCACTTCTCTTTCTTCTACGGCCCTGACGAGAACATCGGTCTCCTCGGCTGTGAACCGATTCTGAAGCGCTCCTGGTAAATGCGCCGTTATAATAGTATTGAGCCATGGAACAAGCGCACCTCGTTCATCATGCTCTTAAAGGGAATGTGATATGACGCTCTGATTGGTTTATTTCACGTTACGCCCAAACCACACCTATGAATAATGAAGCTACTTCAGACCAACCCCTTTTAGATTTGCGCCAGGCGCAAGAGGCATTTATCCCGCCGGGAAAATAGCAACAGCGCCGGGATCCGCCCACAAAGTTACTTGCGCTTTGCGCTTTGACACTTGCGTTTCAGATCGTGCGCTGAGTGCAAGATAGGGCCCCTAGTGTTTATATGTTTATAAGCAACTGAAAAAAGCACAAATGCCAGGGCATGTCAAAACATCTCAAGGACCCCAAAAACACCTTAGACCCCAGAGGGTTAAACAATAAAGCACTCGAGACAGGAGTTGGGAATTTCATTCATCTCGTTTACTCATAACTTCCGTTCTCCACATTCATTACGTCAGAACACAACACTTCACTTGGTCCAAGAACTCATGCTGCTTTCAGTATGTCACCCATCATATAAACATGACTGCTATAATGCTATGATCTTGGGAATAGACTGGTTAAAACAGGCTTGGACCTGACAATAGACAGCACTGAACACACACACACACACACACACACACACACACACACACACACACACACACACACACACACACACACACACACTCGGCTGTGTTAATAATTTAATGACAGCAGGAGGAATATGAGTAGATTCAGAAATGAACCCAATGCTCTGCTCTCGCTCTATTCTCACATTTACAGATTCATGCAATACAACAATGTCAATGGTCCTAAAACAGCTTCAGCAAAAATTTATTTCTTTTTCACTTATCTTTAATCTTGGATTGAAATGTTTTGGTGAGATACGTACACCCATCAGCATCTCTACAGCAGTGTGTTAGCAGATGTTCAGATGTGCTGCTGAGGTCAGTCAACATCATTTGTGATATTGATGTCACAGCTGTGAAACGAATCATACAGACAGTGAGATTTGATCATGATAATGGAGATTATGCTTCTTATATGAAGCTAGATATTAAACAATGAAAAATTATCTGGACTCTGTTAGATAATAAGATGTTAGTTGATTTGTGCCTTCATTTGCATAATTTCACATGATGAACTGATTTATACTAACAGTGCGTCATGTTAGTTGAATCATTTATATTTGGTCACCACATCTCTCTTTTTCTCTCAAACACACATATATTCTGACTGTCAAAGTATGCCATTTTACATATTATACTAAGGATGCTTAGACAAAACATTAAACATAATTTTTTTCCCCTAAAAATGACAGTATACAAAAAACTGTGAGCTTCAGAAACTTACAACAACTACTTTTCTATAGGGGCTTTCGCACTGGAGGAACCTTTTCATAGTTCCTAGAACTAATGGCAGAGGTAGGCTACCATCTTTTTGGCATGTTCGCACTGCAGGAACTGGGAACGATTTCAGTTCTAGGAACTCTTTTTGGAGGAATTAATTTAGCTCCTACTTCAGAGTTGGTCTTAACCAGCACTATAGGAACTATCCGTGACGTAAGTGTTCGCCGATTGGCCGAATGCACGCAAAACACCAGCACCCGCCATTTACAAAAAGCTGTGTACACAGATTATAGCCTATATATTTACTCCACGAAAACAGTGATAGATGGACCTCTCAACCTTTATGCTAAAGAGAATATCCAATGCAAATTAAAGGGGACCAATTGAAACATGATTACATATTTCTGCTCAGCTAGTGATATTGGGCATCAACCACATGGCGAATGCTAATACTTTTTCATTTACTCTCTACTTTCTTTGTATAATTTGTATAATTATCTTATAACATATTAGACAGAACTGTTAAACATATCATAAACTAATGAAGACGGAGAATGGAAGCGCTGTGTCCTCCGGCTCTGGTGTTTTCAGCACCATCAAAATAAATGTCCGCCACTATGTCAAATTAAAAGTCAGAACAACAAGCGCAGCTTACATACACCAGAGTCCCTACTGGTGGCGCAAATGCAGACAGAAAAACGGACCATGGGGAACATTTAGTTATCTGGGAACCACTCTGGTGACTAGTTCCTATAACTAAGTTCTTACACTAAGGTCCGAAAATGATCTGTAACTCAGCGAAATACACAGTCAAACAGGCATATAGACCTTATGCACCAGAGAAACGAGGGCGCCGCCATCTTTAGAATGTTGTCTTTGAACTTCCGTTTTTGCGGTCGCTCTGTATATTTCTATGGCATCGCTGTCGAGGAGTAATTAGCTGGTGAAGTGGTTTTCTTATTGTAGAGTTATCGAAAGTTATCATGAGCATTGTAATGTTTATAATAAGCATTGTAAAGCAGATGTCTTAACAAGTGTCGACCGTGAAATTTTTTAAACAAGCCGTTCATTCAGAACTACGCAATATCGCTGTGAAAATACAGACCGGGAGTCAAAAGACAACGAGTGCAGCGCTGAGAAGGGGCGGGGCTACAGAAGGGCTATAGGCACACAGGAATAAAGCTTGAATTCTCTTCTTTTAATAACTCCTGACATACCACAAATTGGCGACTAGGATTAAGAATTTTGTTCTCGCTATTATTGGTCATGAAGATGGCTGTTGCTAACTTATCTTTCCAGACTCTTCATTATTGACAAAGGGACACCACTCATGGGGAGGGTCCTAATGTCTGCACTGCATGAGAGGATTGAAAACAATAAAGTCCAATAATAATAATAAGTTGAATTTATATACAGTTGTGGTCAGAATTAATGGCACCCCTGTTAAATATGATAAAAAATCTGCATTGTTTATCCTTTTGATATTTCATTCCAAAAATTTGCAAAAATCTAACCTTTCATTGAAGTAAAATAATTGAAAGTGAGGGGGAAATCATATTAGGAAATAAATGTTTTTTCTCCTAAACACGTTGGCCACAATTATTGGCACCCCTAGAATTGTTTATGAGTAAAATATTTCTGAAGTATATTCCCATTAATATTTACCTTTTTTTTTAGCACACCTGGGTGACTAGGAACATGAAATTGTCTAGCTATGTCTTATTTTTTCACAGGAGTTTAAATATGAGGAAACACAAAGGCCAAATTTCCTTAATCATCCATCACAATGAGTAGAACAAAAGAATATAGTTCTGATGTGCATCAAAATATTGTTGAGCATCACAAAATAGAAAGTGGCTGTAAGAAAACAGCTAAAGAATTGAAAATCCCCATTTGGACCATCAGGGCAATAATTACGAAGTTCCAATCAGCCAGGAAGAGGACGTGTGTCTATATTGTCTTAATGCACGGTGAGGAGGAAAGTTTGAGTGGCCAAAGACTCTCCAAGGATCACAGATGGAGAATTGCAGAGATTACTTTGATCATAACTTCGGCAAACTATGGAGTGCCGCAGGGATCTGTGTTAGGCCCTCTATTATTCTCAATATATATGCTGCCACTTGGTAATATTATAAGGAAACATGGAATTAGTTTCCATTGTTATGCTGATGACACTCAAATATATGTTTCATCACGGCCAGATGAATACGCTAAATTATCCAAATTGACAGATTGTGTTAAAGATATAAAAGATTGGATGACGCGTAATTTTCTTTTATTAAATCCAGACAAGACAGAGGTACTACTTATCGGTTCTAAAAACCTCTCACAGCACAACTTTAACATAGTAGGATGCCCTGTTACTTTATCCGCTACAGTAAAAGACCTGGGTGTTATATTAGACTGCAACCTGTCTTTTGAAAAGCATATTTCATATGTTACAAAAACAGCCTTTTTCCACCTTAGAAACATTGCTAAGCTATGTAATATGCTATCAGTCTCTGATGCAGAAAAGTTAGTTCATGCATTCATGACCTCGAGACTAGATTACTGTAATGCTTTATTAGCTGGTTGTCCTGCATCTTCAATAAACAAGCTACAGTTAGTCCAAAATGCAGCCGCTAGAGTTCTTACTAGATCAAGAAAATATGATCATATAACACCGATTTTATCATCTCTTCATTGGTTACCTATAAAGTTCCGTATTAATTACAAGGTATTGCTACTGACCTATAAAGCTCTAAATGGTTTAGCTCCAGTCTATTTAACGGACCTTCTATCGCCCTATAATCCATCGCGCTCTTTAAGATCACTAAATTCGAGGCTTCTGGTCATTCCTAGGATATCCAGATCCACCAAAGGAGGGAGAGCATTTTCACATTTAGCTCCGAAGCTCTGGAATAGCCTTCCTGATATTGTTCGTTGCTCAGACTCGCTCTCCCAGTTTAAAACTAGACTAAAGACGCATCTATTCTGCCAGGCATTCATATAAAAAAAATTTCTTACAGTTACTGTAAATCCGGCCTCTAGTTCATAAACGCCAGAGGAGAACTGGCCCCCCACTGAGCCTGGGTTCTCCCAAGGTTTCTTTTTCTCCATTGGGTCACCTGATGGAGTTCCAGGACACCATTGGGTCACTTGATGGAGTTTTTCGGTTCCTTGCCACTGTTGCCTTTGGCTTGCTCAGTTGGGGATATTCAAATTAAATAACCAATCATTAATACCATTGATCAGCTCTACCAAACGTGGATGTCTTTTTTCCAGTAATAAACAAACATTGTTATGTTGTTTTGATTGATACTGTGAAGCTGCTTTGATACAATCTGTATTGTGAAAAGCGCTATATAAATATATTTGACTTGACTTGACTTGATTACTTGAGTCTTGGGGGTCAGAAAGCATAAATAAATAGATCAAACAACCCCTACATCACCACATGTTGTTTGAGAGGGTTTCAAGAAAAATCCTCCTCCAAAAATAAACTCCAGCATATTCAGTTGTCAGACATGACTGGAACTTCAAAAAGGGACCAGATTCTATGGTCAGATGAAACATAAAAACCCGCCAGATGTGTTTGGTGCAAACTATTATGTAATAGTATATGTAAATAATTATGTACTGACATAATTGGGATCGGTTTGAGAGACCAATCTACTTCGAGTGTAATATGCGATAATTGCATCAGCTGCTCTGTCTTGCAGTGTGAGCATATAATTAGCAGCATGTGCATCGCATATTTGTTTTACGCTGAGGAGCCGAGACGTGTTCGGCCATACATCGATGGTCCAGCAACCATGGCTACGGGACGTAACGTCTCCCGTTCTCTGGGTTACATACGTAACTGAGACGTTCCCTTTCAGTCGGCCACATTTGACTTTACGTCGACGTGCCGACGTAATTGGGATCCCTATGGACTGTCAAGGGGTGTGGAGGAACTCAACAGGGTTCACCGCAGGGAACTCTACTGGAGCAAATAAGCACACGTATCCGCTCCATGGGGAGGGGAGTGGCGCAGTGAGTGGAGTGGGCTCTCAACCCGAGCGGGCAAGGCACACCTTGGGTCTGGTACGCCAAGGTGATGGCATCCTCTATGGCCTCCACTATCCAGTGGGCCATCCTCTGCTTGGAGACAGCCTTTCCCTTCTGCTGGTCTCCGTAACAGACGAAGAGCTGGTCTGAGGTCCTGAGGCTTTGCATTCTGTCCACGTATAGGCACAGAGGGCAAACGGAACAGAGAAAAGCCAGGGCTGGGTCTGCCTCCTCCAGGGGCAGCGCTTGCATGTTCACCACCTGGTCCCGGAACGGAGTGGTGGGAACCTTGGGCACGTATCCGGGCCGGGGTCTCGGGATAATGTGAGAGTTGGCCGGGCCAAATTCTAGGAAAATGCATGCAGTTCCCCTACCCTCTTGATGGAGGCCAATGCAACAAGGGGTACTGTCTTCCAGGCAGGGCTTGAGACTAACGGCGTCCTATCGTGTGTTGAGGACGAACAGAAATATTCTCCAGGACGCCTACAGAACGAAAGACATTTTTGTATGCGTGTTCATTTATTACTGGACTATTAGGGTAACTTACTTAGAAAATGCCCAAATTAACCGACCAAGTGCTGACTACAACGGAGCGCGTCTTCTCATGCTGTTACTAGTTACTATCACTGGCCGGCTAACTTACTCACCCGGAGACTTGTTTCGCGATGACAAAATGACAAAAACTATGACGAAAATCTTGACATTTTCGTCAATGAAGAAAAACTAGACAAAAATGTTAGATAGTGATGATTTGGGAAGCGATCCAGTCAGAAATTATGTCCTGCGTCTGTGGTAGATGCGCACATGTGTACTGTAACGTGCTGATCTACCCAGCGGCTCACGGGTTGACATGCGCTGCATGTCTCACAAAACGTAAAAAAATTTAAACGTCTTGGAGAATGAGTAGAGCAGACATATAGATCTGAATAAGAGTGACGATGCAAAAAAAGAGCTCTGTTCGGTTTTCTGTGCGCACACACCCGAGGCTTTAGGCTTTATGCACAGCTTCACTACTTCCTGAACTTCAGCCAGCTCCTTGTTTCCTGTCTGCCATTATTGGACAAACTGATTAATCCAGGTGTGCCTGGCCTCAGTAACAATAATCAGGCACAAGGAAGAAGAATATACTATAAAGGAAAAACACAAAAAAAGCCCCTGGATTACGAAAGGAATAATTAATGCTTGTAAAAAGAAAAATAATCTCTATAAAGTGTTCATTAAAGTAAAAACAAAAGAAGTGGAACAAAGACAAAAGAAGTACAAAAATAAATTAACTGATATTAGAAGAACAAGCAAACGGTTATATTATCAAAAAAAAACTATATGAATATAAAAACAATATAAAAGGAACTTGGGATGTTTTGAATAGCCTAATCAAACAAGGATCCTCAAAGTTGATATATCCTGATCACTTTATTGATGAAAATGGTGAAGAATATAATATGAGTGTAATGAAGGAGAGGAGGCAGTCGGATCCATCTGCAGCACTTTATTAAGACAGATGATGAAACAAGGAATCACTGACATGAAACATCAAAGGAACATGTAGCAACAGGCAGCGTGGCAAAACTAAGACTTCGCAATGAACATAGAACTAAGCAGTCCAGATAAAGGGTCGGTGATGATGAACAGGTGGAGGTGATGAGACTAACAGGGGAAACCAGGCAGGGATGGAACCCAATGATAGCAGAGGGGAAAGATGGGAAGTGCAGTTCTAGAACTCAGGTGACAGGGAGCGTGTGAGACCGGCGAGAGGCGAAGGCGCGCGCTCAGTGACAGCCGCGCGCTCCGTGACAGAGCCCCCCTCCTGCGAGCGGCTCCGGAAGCGAGGACCTGGACGACGACGGGGTCTTCCACGGGGTCTTGGAGCTGGACGATCTGGGTGAGTGTGATGGTACGTAGTAAGCAGAGCAGGATCCAGGACGTCCCGAGACCTGACCCAGGAACGTTCCTCGGGGCCATAGCCCTCCCAGTCAATCAAATATTGCAATGCCCCGCCGCGGCGTCTGGAGTCCAGGATCTCTCGTACCCGGTACGCCTCCTCGCCTCCGACCTCAATGGGGGGAGCCTGCACGGGACCGACCTCCTCCTGGACCTCCTCTCTCCTGGGGGCAGCAGCGGGTCTGAAAAGAGACATATGAAAGGTAGGTGAGATTCTATAATGTGCTGGGAGTTCCAGCCGAAACGAGACCGGAGTGATCTGCCGAAGAATCTTGAAGGGCCCGATGAAGCGAGGGGATAACTTCTTGCTAGGGAGCCTCAAACGCAAATCACGGGTGGAAAGCCACACCCACTGGCCAGGCCGATACCGGGGACCCTCACGCCTCCTTCGATCCGCATGCAGCTGATAGTGACGGATGGCACGTCGCAGATGGACATGAGCGGCATTCCAAGTGGCCTCGCTGCGTTGCAGCCACGCATCCACAGCAGGGAGGTCTGACGGTTCTCCTGCCCACGGGAAGAGGGGAGGTTGAAAACCTAAAACACACTGGAAGGGTGTTATACCAGTGGCAGGCTTTACCAGGGAATTTTGGGCGTACTCCGCCCAGACCAGAAAGCGGCTCCAGTCCTGTTGGTTCTCGTGACAGTACGTCCGCAGAAAGCGAATAAGGTCCTGGTTCAACCGTTCCACCTGACCGTTAGCCTGAGGATGGTATCCCGAGGTGAGGCTGACGTTGATGTTGAGTTTGGAGCAGAGTTCTCTCCAAACACGGGAAGTGAACTGAGGACCACGGTCAGAGACGATGTCCTCGGGGAGACCAAAGAGACGAAATACGTGATTGAGAAGTACCTCCGCAGTTTGCATGGCAGTAGGCAGACCCTTCAGGGGAATAAAACGACAGGATTTAGAGAAGCGATCCACGACTGACAGAACTGTGGTAAATCCCTGTGACGGAGGCAAATCAGTTACGAAATCCACGGCGATGTGGGACCATGGGCGTTGAGGCACTGGTAGTGGTTGTAAGAGGCCGGCAGGTTTAAGGTGGGAAGATTTGACAGTGTTACAGATGGCACATTGGTGAATGAACTTGATAACATCAGCCCGGAGTGTGGACCACCAGAAGCGGTTGGAAACTAGCTGGACTGTAGCAGTGATACCTGGATGTCCAGCGCAGAGTGTGCAGTGAACCCATTGAAGCACCCGATCACGGAGTTTGAAAGGCACGGAAAGGCGATTCTCTGGACATTCAGGTGGTATAGGAAGAGCTTGTTGTGCCTCGGTAACCTCCGAGATGATGTCCCATTGCACAGGAGCAACGATCAGAGTGGAGGGAAGGATGGGTTCTGGCTTGGAGATCTCGTTGAAACCCTCGAACTGGCGAGACAGAGCATCAGCCTTCCCGTTTTTGGACCCAGGTCTGTACGTGATACTGAAATTGAATCGAGAGAAAAACAGTGACCAGCGAGCCTGACGAGCATTCAAACGCTTGGCGGACCTGATATACTCCAGATTTCTGTGGTCAGTGAGGACGGTGAAAGGCTGACGTGCACCCTCCAGCCAGTGCCTCCATTCCTCCAAGGCTGCTTTCATGGCCAGAAGCTCCCGGTCGCCCACATCATAATTGCGTTCCGCCGAATTCAGCTTGCGGGAGAAAAAGGCACAGGGAAACATTTTAGCGGGGTTACCGTGGCGTTGAGACAGGATCGCACCCACTCCAGTGCTTGAAGCGTCAACCTCCACGATGAACTCGCTCTCCGGGTTAGGATGATGGAGAATGGGTGCGGACGTGAACCTCTCTTTCAGCCGGGAGAACGCTGAAGTGCATTCGGAAGACCACCGGAAGCGCTTCCCCCCCCCCCTGGAGAAGAGATGTTAGAGGGGCCACAATGAGACTGAAATTACGTATAAACCTACGATAAAAATTGGCAAAGCCCAGAAATCGCTGTAATTCTTTCACAGAGGAAGGTTGAGGCCAGTCCACCACGGCTTTGACCTTGCTGTCATCCATGAGCACCCCCTCGGCGCTGATGATATATCCTAGGAAGGCGATCCGGGTCTGATGAAATTCGCACTTCTGAGTCTTGGCGTATAACTGGTTCTCAATTAGGCGTTTGAGGACTGCACGCACATCCTGGACGTGTGCTTCGAGGGTCTCTGAAAAAATCAAGATGTCGTCAATATAAACAATAACCCTCTGATTCAGCATGTCACGAAAGATCTCATTAACAAACGACTGAAACACAGAAGGACTATTGGACAGCCCGAACGGCATTACCCGATACTCATAGTGCCCTGTGGTCGTAGAAAAGGCCGTCTTCCACTCATCACCCTTCCGTATGCGAATGAGGTTGTAAGCGTTTCTCAGATCCAACTTGGTGAAGTAACGGGCCGAGCGAAGCATCTCCAGGGCTGCAGGGACTAAAGGCAGAGGATAACGATACTTTACGGTTACCTCATTGAGACCTCTGAAATCGATACAGGGCCGGAGACTTCCATCCTTCTTTTTAACGAAGAAAAACCCAGCGGATGCGGGGGATGTGGAAGTGGTGATGAAACCCTTGGCAAGCTACTCCTCGATATACGAATTCATCGCCTCAGTCTCCGGTTGCGAAAGTGGATACACACGGCCGTGCGGGGGAACGGCTCCGGGTAGCAGTTCAATAGCGCAGTCACTGGCCCGGTGCGGGGGTAGAAGTGAAGCCTCTCTCTCGCTGAACGCCAGGGCGAGATCATGGTAGATCGCAGGAACTCCTTGCAGGTTCAACTTCTCGGAGGGACTGTGGCTTGATTCAGGACCCTGGAGAGCAGGCAGGCAGTGGATCTGACAGAAGGGAGACCATTGAGTAATTCTCCTCTCAGCCCAGGAAATTAGAGGGTTGTGTCTCTCCAGCCAGGGCAATCCCAAAATTACTGGATGAAGAGGTGAACTGATGGTATACAACTGAATTCTTTCCGTGTGACGAGACCCGAAGTTGAGGGTAAGTGGCTGTGTGATGTATTGTACCTCCCCTGTCCCCAGGGGGCGTCCATCCAAGGCTGCTACTGCCACACGGGACTCACAAGGGATGAGAGAGATATGATTAGACAAGGCAAACTCCAAATCAACAAAATTCCCAGCGGCACCAGAGTCAATTAAAGCCCTTGTTTCGCAAATACTTCCATTAAAACTAAAGGAAACCTCGAGACAGAGAGAATTGGGAGGATTAATCGAAGAACTCACCGCAGACGAATCTCTGGGTCTGGATCTCACAGGACAAGATGCTCTCAGATGACCGGCTTGAGCACAGTACAGGCACAACTTATTCCGCCTCCTCCTCTCGCGTTCCTCCGTAGTGAGACGTGTGAAGCCGACCTGCATAGGTTCGAAATCCGAGCTGGCTGGTGGATTAGTGAAGAGATTGGGCGAGAGTGGTGCGCGTCGAGAGCGGATGAGATTGTCAAGGCAAATGGCCAGCTCCATTAGTTCTCCGAGGGTCTTTCCATCGTCGCGACAAGCCAATTCCCCTTGCAGGTCCGTATTCAAACCCCTTCGGTACAGCAACTTAAGTGGTTCCTCCGTCCAACCCGTCTGTGCTGCCAGGGTGCGGAACGAAAGCGTGTAGTCTGCCGCGGTGGAACCCCCTTGACTTAATGAGAGGAGCAGCTCTCCTGGCTCCTTACCGCCCGCGGGATGTTCAAACACCTCTCTGAATTGAGACATAAACACATTATAAGAGGGAAATGTGTGCTGACCTCCTGACCAAAGAGCAGTCGCCCACTCCAACGCCTTCCCGGTGAGTAAAGAACAGATGAATGAGACGCGGGACGCATCAGTGGGATAAAGCTGGGGTTGCTGGTTGATAAATAGGTCGCACTGCAACAGAAATCCTCTACAGGCAGCAGGTGAGCCATTAAACTTCTCAGGGAAGGATAATTTAGGGTTGCTTGAAGTCGTACTCACGCTTGATGTTAAGGGAGCTGCAGCTGCGGAGGCTTGGGCTTGATTAGCGACTGCGTTCTGTTGAGAGAGGGTTTGCACGGACTTCACAAGCTCTTCGGTGAGATTAGTCAACTTGACCAGCTGTTGTTGGTGTGTGATTAACACGGATGCCTGGGAAGAAACCTCGGAAGCAAGACGCTGGAAGTCTGCTGGATCCTGTCTTGGCGAAGTCTTCTGTAATGAAGGAGAGGAGGCAGTCGGATCCATCTGCAGCACTTTATTAAGACAGATGATGAAACAAGGAATCACTGACATGAAACATCAAAGGAACATGTAGCAACAGGCAGCGTGGCAAAACTAAGACTTCGCAATGAACATAGAACTAAGCAGTCCAGATAAAGGGTGATGATGAACAGGTGGAGGTGATGAGACTAACAGGGGAAACCAGGCAGGGATGGAACCCAATGATAGCAGAGGGGAAAGATGGGAAGTGCAGTTCTAGAACTCAGGTGACAGGGAGCGTGTGAGACCGGCGAGAGGCGAAGGCGCGCGCTCAGTGACAGCCGCGCGCTCCGTGACAATGAGTAATGTAGTAAATAAGTTCAACAAGTTTTTTGTAAATGTTGGCCCTAAGTTGGCCGCTGATATTCCAGACAATGGAGCTGCAAGATCAACTATTGAATGGAATTCTTTTTCATTCTTCCTCTCAGCTACAAATGAGCAGGAATGACAAACATTGTCTGGGAATGTAAAAGCAAGTTCTCCACTGACTGCCATGATATCAGCATGACACTGATTAAAAAAGTTATATTGAATATTGTAAAACCCTTAACTTACATTTGTAACTTGTCATTCCAGACTGGCTGCTTCCCAAGTAAAATGAAAATCGCTAAAGTAATTCCAATTTTCAAACAGGATAACAAACACGCTTTTACTAATTACAGACCAATCTCTCTTTTGCCTCAGTTTTCAAAAATTTTAGAGAAACTCTTCAATTCTCGAGAAATATCATGTAATTAATGATGGTCAGTATGGCTTTAGGTCCAAAAGAACTACCTCAATGGCAATAACTGAAGCTATTGAAGAAATTACTAATGCACTGGAGCAAAAAAAGTATGCAGTTGGTATCTTTATTGATCTAAAAAAAGTATTTTATACTATTAATCACACAATCCTATTAAATAAGATGGAAAGATATGGAATTAGGGGGCTGGCTGGAAATTGGTTAAAAAGTTATTTAACAGGGAGGTTACAGTTTGTAAAAATTGGTCAGTATTTATCAGATACTTTTGGCATTGTTTGTGGTGTCCCCCAGGGGTCAGTGTTGGGGCCAAAATTGTTTAATGTGTATATAAATGATATTTTTACTATATCCAAAGTACTGAAACTTATACTATTTGCAGACGACACGAATATATTCTATAGTAGTGATGATTATAAGGAGCTCGTAAATACAGTAAACCGGGAACTAATTATAATAAAAAAATGGCTGGACACAAATAAATTATCCTTGAATATAAATAAAACTAAAATAATGATGTTCGGTAATCGTGACAAAATGACTGAACAGAGAATAAGTATTGGTGGTACCCAAATTGAAATTGTGAGTGAGAATACATTTTGGGGGGTAAAAATTGACAGTAAATTGTCATGGAAACCCCATGTCAGACACATTAAAAGAAAAATCTCCAAAAGCCTCTCAATTATAAATAAAGTAAAACTATACCTTGATGAAAATGCACTCTGTACTTTATACTGCACTTTGGTACTACCATAGCTTATGTATTGTGTTGAAGTGTGGGGAAATAATTATCAGAACACAATAAATCCTCTGATCATATTACAGAAAAGAGCTGTGAGGATCATTCATAAGGTTGGTTATTTAGAACATACTCATAAGCTGTTTACGCAGTCAAATTTGTTAAAATTTTATGATCTTGCAAAATATAATACATCAATAGTCCTATATAAAGCATTTAACAACTTATTACCGCCTAACTTACAACGTTTTTTTCAAATTCCAGTGCGAGCTCATAACTTGAGAGTCTTTGGATATTTTTCGTCTTATAGTGTTAACATGTGCTCAATGTTTCCTTACCATCGTTGGTATATTGTTCATTACCATTGTTGGTATATTGTCCATTGCCATCATTGGTATATTGTTTATTACCATAGTTGGTATTGTTTATTCTTCTTAAATTGTTGGTACTGTTGTTATAATAAATTCTTGTTGCTGTGGTAACGCCACCATGATACAACATATGTAAACAATCCGTGACCAAAGTAACAATGAAGCTTAATGTATTAATCACCAAATGGGGAACTGGGGTGGGATTAAATAAGTTGTCTTCTTCCCACTCCCTTTCAGGCAGAATTCGATTGTCAGTAAAAAAAAAAAAAAAACAACTATGTTTGGTTTTGTTTTTTTGTTTCTTTTTTGCACTGTATGACTTAACAATATTTTTGTCTGCCTTGTACTTTCTGTGCCATTGCCTGAAATAAATGTAAAAAAATAATAATAACAAAGTACAGAACCAACGTTTTTATTTTGGGACGGTTGATATTCACTTTAGGACGATTAAAAAAAATGTTGTCTGGAGCCCTGCTTCCAGGACAGTTTTAACTCTGCTGACTGCAAAGGCTCAAGGGGTGGTCTCAGCAGTGAGGTAAGCACCAGAGACAAGTCCCAAGAGGGTATCGAGTGAGGGTGAGGAGGATTTAGTCTCCTTGCCCCCCTCAGGAACCTGACGATTAGGGCGTGCTTCCCCCAGTCGTGCTTTACCCTCAACTGCATCGTGATGTGCGGCGACAGCAACCCAGCTTGCAGGAAGGAAAGCACTGCTCTGATCGAGCAAGTTCGGGGGTTCTCCTGGTGAGAAGAACACCATTTAACGAACAGGTTAGAGGCTCCTCGTAGAGGGGGCTCTAGCGGAAGTGATGGTGTCTACCACCACTTGGGGTAGGTCACCTAGTACCTCCACGTCCCGTCCAGGGACCAGACATGGAGTTTCCAGAGGTCTGGATGCGGGTGCCCCATCTCTGAGAATGCAGGTCTTTCCTCCGAGGAATGGGCCAGGTAGGGGCAGTCGTGAGGAGCACTAGTTCTGGGAACCAGGCCCGGTTAGGTCAGTACGGCACAACTAGCAAGACCTGCTCCTCGTCCTCCCTGACTTTGGACAGGGTCTGTGTGAGAAGGCTCACCAGTGGAAACCCATACTTGCGTAGGCCCCTGGGACAGCTCTGTGCCAGTGCATCCGTGCCGAGGGTGCCCTTGGTCAGGGAGTAAAACAATTGGCAGTGTGACATGTCCGGGGTGGCAAACAGATCTACCTGTGCGGTCCCGAAGCGCCTGCAAATCAGCTGGACCACCTGGGGATGGAGTCTCCATTCTCCTAGAAGCACCTGCTTCCGTGAGAGCTCGTTGGCTGCACCTGAGCTCTGAGTGGTTAAACACATTGGCACACGTCTGGAGCGCCGGTTTAGGAAATGTGGACTTGAAAAGCATTACCAGGATTTCTGTGATCATCAGCAGAAACACAAGACTGCACTCAATGCCACACATACATCATATTACTCTTCCATAATTAGCACTGATAAAGGTAGCCCTAAGATGTTATTTTCTGCTGTCAGCAAACTTTTTAACTCTCCAGCACACCACATTGCTGTTTCAATCGACCTCTGCAACTCTTTTTCCACTGTAAAGTAAAATCTATTTATAAAACATTTTCATCAGTTGCAGCAGAAGTGTTCTCTAACTGGTCTCAATCTCAACCCATAAAGCATGTCTTGTCTAGCTTTACTCTCACCAGCCCATCTTCTGTTAGTGACCTTATTGCTCAAATTAGCTCATCCACTTGTCAGTTAGATCCAGCACCTACCTCACTTCTAGGCTGCCAATCTGTAATCTCATCTCCTATTGCCCACCTGATCAACTGCTCTATTTCCTCTGGGTCTGTCTTCTATCATTACAAACTGCAGCTGTTGCTTCTATTTTGAAGAAATCAGGGCTAGATTATTATGCTATGAATAACTTCAGACCTATATCCAATCTTCGTTTAATTTCTAAATTGCAAAAAAAAAAATTAAAAAAATTGTTACAATCTCATCTCTCTGTCAACAATCTTCTTTATCACTATCAATATGATTTTCGATCAGGCCATAGCACTGAAACAACACTGTTTCAAATTACCAGTGAACCTTCTCCTATCTGTTGATTCTTGCTTTCTTACTGATCTTATCATGCTTGATGTACAGTTTTTCTGAATTTCTGAAACACATTTCTTGAAACCATCACTCATTTTCTCAAAACCTTAAACCCAAAACCAAATTCACGAAACCCTTGACTCTTCTGGAAAAATCAAACAATTGCTTCAAAACCATTTTCACCTGTACTCAAAATCAAGCAATGCTTTCAGATCAGACACATCAGTCAATAATATACGCACTACAAATCATTCATTAAACACTACAGAGAAAAATGGAGAACACAGTGTCCAGGGCATGTAGTTAAAAAATTTTTTTTTATTGTACATAGTAAACATTTTGCAAATAAAGTAAAGAAAAAAAACACACACAAAACTAAAGAAATAAAGATTATGATGATTATACTGAAATATATGTTACGTCTTAGAGCTGGCTCCGGCCAGAAGACTTCATCTACGTTGCAGGCAATGTTGTCCCTTGCCAGGCAACGGGCAAAAGACCCTCTAGTGTGGCGGATCCAGCCTTGACAAGCTGCTCGTCTCTGTCACCGCAGGCCAGTTCCATTGATTTTCACTTGTATATTCAATTCAATTCAAATTTATTTGTATAGCGCTTTTCACAATACACATTGTTTCAAAGCAGCTTTACAGAAAGTGCATTTTAGAAATGTACATAGAAAAATACAGTTAGTTAATCATGTATTAATTGAGGGCATAACATATCGCCGGCGTTTAGTCGTCTCATCACAGGTGTTGGATCATCTGAAGTCTCCGTGAGAGGCTGGATACAAACTGGAGCTGACGAACGCTATTTACCTTGGGACTTGCGTCCCGAGATAACAGCAGAAAGGCAGATGAGAAATAATTAGCATAGTTGATGTTCATAATATTAATGCATTCGATCTGATTCAGCAGTAGTATAAAAGGTACGCATTATGTGAATGCGTGGTTAAAGAGATGCGTCTTTAATCTAGTTTTAAACTGGGACAGCGAGTCTGAGCCTCGAACAATATCAGGAAGGCTATTCCAGAATTTAGGAGCTAAATGTGAGAACGCCCTCCCTCCTTTAGTGGATCTGGATATCCTAGGAATGACCAGAAGCCTCGAATTTAGTGATCTTAAAGAGCGCGACGGATTGTAGGGCGATAGAAGGTCCGTTAAATAGACTGGAGCTAAACCATTTAGGGCTTTATAGGTCAGTAATACGTTGTAATTGATACGGAACTTTATAGGTAACCAATGAAGTGATGATAAAATCGGTGTTATTTGATCATATTTTCTTGATCTAGTAAGAACTCTAGCGGCTGCATTTTGGACTAACTGTAGCTTGTTTATTGAGGATACAGGACAACCAGCTAATAAAGCATTACAATAATCTAGTCTCGAGGTCATGAATGCCTGAACTAACTTTTCTGCATCAGAAACAGATAGCATGTTACGTAGCTTAGCAATGTTTCTAAGGTGGAAAAAGGCTGTTCTTGTAACATATAAAATAGGATTTTCGAAAGTCAAGTTGCGGTCAAGTATGACACCCAGGTCTTTTACTGTAGTGGATAAAGTAACAGGGCATCCTTCTAAATTAAAGTTGTATTGTAAGTGATTTTGTGGGTAGTTTTTTGGACCAATAAGTAATACCTCTGTTTTATCGGAATTTAATAGCAGGAAATTACACGTCATCCAGTATTTTATATCTTTAAGACACTCTGTCAAGTTAGATAAGTTAGTGGTTTCATCTGGTCGTGATGAGATATATAATTGAGTGTCATCAGCATAACAGTGGAAATTAATTCCATGTTTTCTTATAATATTACCAAGTGGCAGCATATATATTGAGAATAGTAGAGGGCCTAACACAGATCCTTGCGGTACTCCATAGTCTATTGACGTTATCTATTTTTCCCCATTTAAACAGACAAAGTGGTAACGGTCTGATAAGTACGATCTAAACCAGCTTAATGCCTGTCCCTGAAATGTATATGGTATATTATGTATATGGGTTTAGGTCATAGACTTTCCACTGCCATGCAGAGAAAAACTCTTCAATTGTGTTGAGGAAAGGGCTGTATGGTGGAAGGAACACATTTATGAATTGCTGATTGTTGGTGAACCCACGTATTCGGACACTACGGTAAATACTGACATTGTCCCAAACCACAACATAGACCGGTTGCACTGCCTGCTGTTGATCCTGCTGCTCTCGCTCAAACAAAAAAAATTCTTAGAACATCCAGAAATTTGAGAAGATGTTCAGTATTGTATGGCCCCAGGGTTGCATGTGCATTGAGAACCCCATGATTACCAATAGCTGCACAAAGGGTAACATTGCCTACACGCTGGCCAGGGACTTCCACTATTGTATGCACTCCTGATTTATATACACTACAATATAGTGCACTTTACAGTAACTGTAGGCTAGATTATCAGAATTGTACTTTAAGCATCAGCGCTGAAAATGTCTGAGCGTTTCTTACTTGCACATACTGATGTCGTAGATCTTTGACCCTCTTAGAGTTGCGCTCAAAGGATACTCTGTATACTTGCTTACATTTACATTTACGCACTTGGCTGACGCTTTTATACAAAGCGAGTTACATTGCGTATCAAGGTACACATTTACATTGTTATCAGTTCTTCATTCATATGCGGTTACGTTGGAGAACACGGTCAATGGTAGAAAGGCTTACACTGTTGATTCCTTCAAAACTTATATTGTCCTCAATAACTCTTTGCTGAATTTCACAGAGTCGGATGGCATTGTTTTGACGGACCATATCAACAACAAGAACCTCTTGCTGTTGGGAGAACATAGCAGTTCTTCCACCCTGATGTGGTAGTCTTGCAATTCTACAAAATATAAAAAACAAACATACACATGTAGGTGTAACGAGATATGTAGTTCGGGGAAGAAGGAGATGGGAACCGGCGAACATTTAACAACTTTTGATAAAATAATTAAACAAAAGTATCTGCCAGCAGCCCCTCGCAGACGACTGCTGGCTACCGAAAATAAAAATCAAACATAAAACACAGGCCTGTTCCTCTCTCGATCATCCACGTCGTCGCTCCTCCTTTATGCCTCAGCTCCTCCGTGAGAGATGCGAGACCGGTGTGTCCTCGCGCCGTTCTCTCACGTCCCTCTGCCTCGTCCTGTTCGCCACAGTAGTAAAAATAGTAATGGAAAATACATAAAATGTTAACCATCTTACCTAGTTTGAGATCAATAGGTTGTTACGAACCCCTAATCAAACACTCTCTAAAAGGGGTAAGCAACATAAAAAGGATACATGAAACGAGGTGCAATCTAACGAATAATATTTATTATAGACCAAAAATAACGAATGCGCACAAACTCATGTATCTTAACATTCACAGAAATGAAGAAAAAAAATTTAAAAAGAATTGGTCAAATAGTACAAATACAACACCTTCTGTGAATAGCACATTATCATACACCACATAAGTCAAAGGAAAGACCCACCATGTCAGATAAGTACAAATGTGTGTGTGTGTGTGTGTGTGTGTGTGTGTGTGTGTGTGTGTGTGCCTTTGGCCTGTAACTGGAAGTCGGTGAAGTGGATTTTCTTTCATGCTGTGTTGCTCTAATTCTCATGGAGTTTCCAAATCCTGCAGAAAACATGAAGGAAAATGAACCCAGCTGATCAGACAGAAGCTCTCTTATACACTGGGAGTATTGTGTTGAATATTGAGCACAGACTGTTAAAACATTCTGGTGACAAAATGTACAATTTAAAGTATTTACTGAATCAAGGACATACACAGATATGTGTCTATTGGAGTCATTCAACTTATGTTTACTACTGATCAAATTAAGATGACTAAAAAGTGACTAAAGTGTGCAATAAAAGAGGACTTGGACACATGAATGAAACAGTAGTGAGTTCGTCTTAATCTTGTTTTGATCTGTTTCTCTTACTCATACCTCTTATATGGTAAACTGAGTTTGGACAGAATTTCAGAATGTGCTGACTTATCTATTCATTCACATTCAAATTTACATGATAAGTTTAGCAGATTTACTGTACAGTAGAGGAACAGTAGAGGAACATTAGCTATTCACTACATGCCAAGATTATTAGAAAGCTTGACTAGGAAACAAGCTAGATCAGATAAATGCAGAAAAGAAAAGAAGTGTGTGTGTGTGTGCATTATTTTGAGGAAGAGTTTTGTGTTTTCTTCAGCAGATTAATTACAAGATGTTAGTCCACAGTAAATGAGTGTGTTAATAAAGCCGCTGCTAAAGCATGCCTACACTGAACAAACACTGTGTGAATTGCTGTCTGAAGGGTGACAGACGAGAGGAATCAGCCTGTGTGTGTGTGTGTGTGTGTGTGTGTGTGTGCGTGTGTGTGTGTGTGTGACTACAGCGGCGTGTCTGTGAGTGTGTTTCCCACATGGCAGCAGTGTTAGGACAGGCAGAACGCAGCACACTCAGCTGAACATGATTAGAGAACCAGCCAGATACGCATCAGTGATCATTCCTGTGTGTAACTGATGGAGTCTGTGTTGGTCATTTTTAATAGAGAAATAACTGTTGGACTCCCTGGATAGGTCGACTCACCATTTATTCTGATGGAAAAATCTCAGTTTTATTATTTCAGCATGGACACCATTTATTCTCTTGCAATTGCAATTGCAAAAGGAGTTTAGAAATCAACATCAGAGACACATTATTGTTAATAGTAGTAACTAGTGGTCTAACGATACCCTCATGTCACGATTCGATACATATCACGAAACGGAACTAACGATACCATATTATTCCGATACTCCAAGACATGGTAAAAGGTTAACAAAATATTACCGTTGATTAAAATGCTAAATTTAATATTACATTGTGTGTGTAAATGAATAGGCTTGGACTTGGTGCTGGAAACCCAACACACAGGACAATAGAGACACCGGAATAACTATTCACGATTCTGAAGCTGAAAACAGTATTATTTTATACGAATATGCTTTCACTCTGTCACTGGCTAGATATATTTGAAATAATGATGGCCACTTTTTACTGGTAACATCAGGCATTTGGCATTATCAGGACCCACAAATATTCCCCCATTGCATTTTTATACATTATATTCAGCATTATATATATATATAGTACTGTATGGAAGTAAATTAATGCCATCCTGTTGAATTGCACTACTTGAAAAAAATATGCATTGCATTAACCATGCTTGCATTTTAATGCATTGTATTTTTAGGACTTGCATTTTTTATTGGCTGAAATTTGACATGGTTGAATATTTAAGCTGTGAATATTTCAATTAAAAACATTTCACACACATTTTCATTATTAAAAATTCAATAATCCATATTCACCCTTCATATTTCTCTTCCAAAATATTCAAACTTTTAAAAAATACAACCTATTATATTCAACAGGCGATTTTCGGTCCATTTTATTTCGCTTTACAAATTCGCTTTCACAAATTCAGTGGTTCAAATTCGACAGTAAGTTCAACATTGACATCCAGGAACTGCAGGAAAAGCAGTAGATTACCGAGCAGAATCTCCCTCTGCTGTTAGTCGACCTCACCAGGAGGGGGTGCAAGCGCGTGTTGTTGACGAGAGCAAGCCATATTTTTTCAAGTAGTGCAATTCAACAGGCTTTTTGTTTCAAAAACATTTGGCATTATTTGACTTCTATGCCAGCGTGCCTACAAAGAGCATTGAATACAACGGAAGATTATACATTTTTCCAAACAGTCCACACTGAGGCTGTGTTTCTCAGCCGTCCCCATGGGACGAAGAAACCCACGCGATTCTGCAAGCCAACTGCACTGCTTGAACTAACCCGTGAGATTCTCTCTGCTTGGAGTCAGCTCTTCATCCGGTCTCTGAAACAAATGAATAACTCATCTGTGGCTTTTGCATATTCAATCCCAAACGCTTAAAGCGGGCAGAGCAAATGCAACCACCCATCCCTGTCTGAACAAAAGGCAGGAGGAGGAGAGAAGGCTTGCAAAATCTCCACCATCGACTCTTTGGAACAACTGGTCTGTACTGGGATCCTGGATCCTCGTTGAATAGGGAGCTCTCCAGGTCTTAGCGACCTCTGGCAAATCCGTCTCAGCTGTAGAAACGACTTTCTCTGCTGTACAAGGTGAGGATTCAAGGGTCAGTGATCCACATGAGATCAGTCCATCGATGGACGGAGCATCTGTAAAATCTCCCTCACAGCTGAAAGGGACACGGGATTGTGCTGAGGCTTCAGATTTCATAAAAGAGTAGGCGAGAAATACCGGGGTTTTGGATTTCTTGCGAGATTCGGATGTGCGTATACTAATGTTGCATCCGAATATTCCTACTTACCTACTGAGAAAAGAAAACAGTACGTGAAAAGAGTAGTATGTCCGAAAGCTCAGTATTCATAAAACAGTAGGTGACATGGAGAAAAACGCACAATGACTAGGTTAAATATCTTTGAATAATTCATCATAATAAATATAAAAATAATTCTTTTTTTGATATTTATAAGACTGAGGGATGAAACGAGAGTTAAATTCAACAAGAAAAAGAAAAAACACAGGAGATTTAAGCCACTTTTGCTTGTGGATGAAAATTTCTGCATATAAAATAAAGAAATTAACAACATATTTAAGATATGACGATTTGGGGTTTTCATAATAAAAAAATTATATCTTTAAGGATAAAACTGTGGATCACATTAGTAGGGCTAACTTAAATCAACCCTAAATTTGGTTAACCCTAAAAACGTATTGCTCATATCTTTTAATGTGTTAGATCTGTGCATCCCAATGAGAAACAGTGCAGCAGATTTGTGAGAGTATGTGTAATGTGACACATCCTCATTAGTTTTTATTTGTAAGCTCTGTGAAAAGTGAGCATCTCTCTGAAATGTCTCTGTGGCTTGTTTAAATGGATTCTCTCAGACACTTTTCCTCCTCTGAGTTTCACAGTTCATGAACTTCAACTCTTCAAACACTGGAGTTAGTGTTCAAAAGAAGTGTGGAGGCTGCACTATTTGACAACGTGAAACATTTTCTGTGGCCTTTCAAAAGTATGATTTATAAAAACACGTACAATTTCTTAATATACATACTTCCTTGAAAATAATCACAGATGAATATTGTATTGCTATTCTTCAGTCTGGAGCTCATCTCTGAAGGAGTGGTGACACCGAGGATCCGGAGTGTGTGTCTGTTGCTTTAAAGGGTAATTCCACCGGTGGAGACATGAATATGTATTGAATGTGGGTCATATATGTAGTAGAATAGTAGCATACATTTCTAATTTTGGTCCTTCTTGGCCGATAAAAGGCAGAAAATGACTTTTTAGTGCTTGTGGATTGTAGACAATCCCCATAGTGCATTGCAATGCTCAGCTCCGCAGGCCACTCCCACTACTCCACAGGCCACTCCCACTACTCCACAGGCCACTCCCACTACTCCCACTACTCCACAGGCCACTCCCACTACTCCACAGGCCACTCCCACTACTCCGCCCATCAATATAGACTAGAGTTGAGCTCCACTCTACGCTACCGCCTGGAAATCATTTCACACAATTTCTAGTGAAGAGTTACTTTGCGACCTAATTATTGAATTACTCCTCATTTTTGTGTCGAAATGGTGTGCACTTGCATAGTACCGGCATGTTCAGCACAGCGAAAATACACAGAGTAAGTTTTCATAGATTACCCAAAGATTGGTTTCACACGCCACACCCCCGATTTCTCACGCTGAAGTGTCAACCCGGTCTGAATGCCTGAAAGATGAGTTTATCTATAGATCTACCTGTTGAGCCACTCGTGATCGACTAGTTATAACGCAAATTAGTTAAAATCTCCCGTAATCGAGAGCGAGTGTGCATGCGAGACAGACTGTGCTCCAAACTGCGTAGCGCACGCGCACGGCAGAGAGGCCGTGCGTGTGCAGATCCTGTTCATCATCACTCCAAGCTATACTCAAAAGTTGCCAGCAATGCCCAAAGATTTGTACTTGTGCAAAGAGTGGCTACGGACTATCAATAACCTGAAGTTCGGAGAGGACACAGCCATTGAAGCACTAAAACATCTGACGTGTGCAGTCTACATTTCAATCCAGAAGATTTCGAACCCAACTCCTTGGGATTGAAGAGACCCGCGCTTGTGAAAACCGCAATTCTGTTGATATTTACCTTGCCAGATGATGATGACGAACAGCCAGGTCTGGAACTAGCAGTGCTAGCAGCGCTAAACGTATTTGCCTGGAGGTAAGGTTCTTTCTGACTCGACTCTATTAGCAGCTAGTGGCTACTGAGAACACACACTGACATCATCGTCTGCTGTAAAGCAACACATCTCCTATGATTTGTCTATTTACAAACTAAATATCTTGTATGTTTTGCTCGACCTTCGTCCATATTTTCAAAAAGTTTCTGTCGGTGAAATCAAACGCAGTGGCACTGATCTGTGATAGGTCTGTTAGCGCATTAGGTCCAATCCCCTATGGGCGGGTTTGAAAGGGTGGGAACTAGTGCTTGTAGTCTTTACAGAAATCCCTCCCTCTTACACTTCCTCCTACAATGACGTAAATGGAAATTCTAACAATGGAAAGCTCAATGCAAATGGGTGGAGTGTCCCTTTAAGAGAGTGAAGCAGAGGCTGGTTGCTTGGAAGACTTCATTGTCAGAGTGCATGTAGACTGGCAGATATTTATTTAGTTTCGTTGGTTAATTTCTAGGACCTAAAACAAAATGACTGGCCCGGAGAGCTTCTTTAGATTACACCTAGTTCTGTAGAGTTGCCTTTCTACCATGTGGAGAGCACAGAGCTGGCTCCATTTCTGATGGTTTCATTTAGGTCCAGTTGGTTCAGATGGGTACTGACGTGTTTCCAATCATTAACATGGTTGTGTTGGCTTGTGGTGGCCTTGCTTTGTCAAACCTTGTTGCTTTTTGTTTATTGATTTATTTTTGCGAGACTCAGCAAAACTGGTCTCTCTGGACCTGTAATGCGAGTGTTTCCCCAAGACCACAGGACTGGTGAGAGAACTACAGTGAAGAGAGAAAAAAATGTGTGCAATTCGGTGACTTCGCATATCAGGTGTCAGTAATTTACAGAATGTCGATAGTTAGCATCAGCAACCTTCTGAGGGAAAGGACTGCGGTGGGAAGACATTGATTCACGCAGGTTGAATTGAATGGTTAGGGTGTGTTCACACTGGCATCTTTTCTGAAGCTACGTCTGTCTTACATTATAATCCTATGGAGTAAACCTTTTTTAAACGTCACGCGATGTCTTTTTCTGCAACTCAGAGCGTCTTTTCAAGTTGAATAAAGTTAAACTTTTCTGAAAAAAACGGCCTATGTTATGTGCGTTTTTGACAGCTGATCAATGAGTAGCGAGACCTGTCGTTTCCATAACAACAAGAAGACATGGCGAAGGTACGGTAGATGGACTTACTGTACTAGTGCCAGAGCACAAGGAGTTATAGGACATGAGCTCAAAACTACTATAATATAAGAGGCTGTGTGGGCAAGACGGATCCTTGGTTGTTCCGATAATAGTGTATCATCTACTACTCGTCGTTAACAAAACTATTGAAGGGTTACAAATTTATTAAAATGTGTAATTTAGGTTCAACAGTATTTTAACTGAAAAAGTGCATACAGTGTTTACCATTTTGAGGTCAAGAAGATTAAGTCAAGCATTCCAGGTGTCTGACATTAGCTTTTGTTTTTATGCACTTCCTGGCCATTAAGTTCAAGATACAGCTGTGCCTTTGTCTCTATGATAATGGTAATGTTTGAGCAATCTAGTCAGGTTCTGAATAACGGTTATGCTGATGAGATCAGGGCTGGGGAAAGTTTGGTAACGAGATAACACCTACGTCATTTGCATGCTATGTCCCGAGTCTCCTCCTCTCTGTAGATCCCTCCCCGTTGTGATGTATATAAACTACAATGTATACTTTTTAGTTAGACGAGTTTGAGATGCCTACAGCGACGCAATAAAGAACTTCTGCTTGAAAAATACCTCAACGTCTCCTGAGCTGCGCTTCTAACTTTTCTACACTTGAGAGAAAAGGAGATCACAACACTATCTTACCTGTTAAATTTAGCTAACATTAACTTTCACTCAGCAACAGTTATCAATACCGTAACCAGCTGCTGTCAACAATTGTACTTCTTGCGACAATATGTTGTATGTTTTTATAGCAACAAAAGACACCCTCGACTGCTATTTGGAACAAAAAAAGCACCCTTGTCAACTTTTTCTTGACAAAAAAGACGCCAAGTCTGAACACGCTCTTATTCGTCCCATAATCCACCTGTCAGAAAGTGTCACACACCTGTGCTATGGAAGAAACCCAACAGACATTGGGTGTAGTACCGGGATAGACGTGCTCCTCTTGATTCAGAGACTTCACCGTGTGTCACGATACGTTCCCTCTGACAGCACAGCTCAGATCACTGAATAAACACGTCAGATCACACTGAGCCGTCACATTTACACGTGCCTCGGTCAAAGCACCTCAAACTCTACAGGAATCTGTCTGTGTGATCACAATCTCTGTCCATCCAAACACAATGTAGTGCAACAGCCAGTGTTCCCTGTAAGAGACTGGGAAACGTCACGCAATTAACATGAATTCCCTAAATGAAATGAAAAAGATTTCTGTTTCAAATCAATTATGCTGTTGATTCAAACTTTCTATTACTCAAATAATCTGGAGGAAAAGCACTTTATACACTATTAAACGATTAGTTCACTTTAAAAAAAAACTGAGCATTTGTGCTTATAAAACTTAAACTCTATTTATTTATTTGTGAAATGCCGATGGTGTGTCTAGATAAGACCCTTATTCATCGTCTGGTGTCGTTTAAAGCCCTTTGAAGCTGCACTGAAACTGTCATTTGGACCTTGAACCGTTTGGGTCCTGTTGAAGTCCATTATATGGAGAAAAATCCTGGAATGTTTTCATCAAAAACCTTCATTTCTTTTCGACTGAAGAAAGACAGACATGGACATCTTGGATGACATGGGGGTGAGTAAATTATCAGCAAAAGTTTTTTTAAAAGTGAACTAATCCTTTAAACTGCACAACCATTATCAAATTACGAAAAAAAACAAAGTCAAGTCGCATTTATTTATACAGCACTTTAAACAATACAGCATGAAAGAAAGAGAGCATCAAATCATCATATTATCCTGATTTCTGGAGGATCATGTGACACTGAAGACTGGAGTAATGATGATGAACATTCAGCTTTGATCACAGGAATACATTACACTTTACTATATATTCACATAGAAAACAGCTTTTACATTGCAATAATATTTCACCTTTTCTACTGTATTTTTGATCAAATAAATGCAGCCTTGGTGAGCGGAAGAGATCTTATAATCAGTGGTGTATATTGTGCCCAGAATGAGTAAACTTTAACTTCTGCGTATAGTCTAGCTAACTATTAAGGATAGTTTGACTTTACTACTTGACAATTTTTTTGATTGATCTGAAATCATTTTATATTTATTTGAGGCAAAACCCCTCTGCCATGGAACAGATCATAGTCTGACAGACTTAATTTCAATCAGAGCTCTTTTGACACACGGTGTGGTCACGTGCCAGGGTTGGTGACTGAGGCTCTGTTGTGGCGTTCACTGACCGTGTGTGTGCTGAACGTGTGTCTCATGAATCTGTGCGGCGGCAGGTTTATGACTGACAGTCGGCTCATTAAAATCATCCTCGCTGGAGTTTGGTGCCACTCATTAATCTGGGATTCTTTGATTGGGAATGAGCCTGGATTGTTACTAATCATATCCTTGTCTTCTATGTAAAGCTGGTATGAATAAATGGTATGAATTACCATTGTGTATGAAAAGTGCTATTTAAATAAACTTGCCTTGCCTTGTCCTTTAGCGGGGCGTTTGCTGACAGCGTTCTGCTTGGCCCGTGTTCATGCTGATTTGGAGTGTGACAACATGCCATATTTGGCCTAATGTTGTTTACCATCCAAATTCTGATGTGAGATTTATCCACTCCAACCCACACCCGCATATAACTACTAGGATCATTTCTGCCTTTTCTTACATTTCTCCTGTGTCTTTTTTATTTTTGTATTCATTTCACCTGGAAAATGTGTCAAGATTAAGTTAAACTGGAACATGAATTTACATTAGGTAAAAAAAAGCCCCACTTTATATTGTCTTTTAAATAAACCATTTGTGACCCTGGACCACAAAAGCAGTCTTATGTGTTCATATTTATACATCAATCATTATACAGCTGAATAAATAAGCTTTCCATTGATGTATGGTTTGTTAGGATAGGACAATATTTGGCCGAGATACAACTATTTGAAATCTGGAATCTGAGGGGTCAAAAAAAATCTAAATATTGAGAAAATCGCCTTTAAATGTTTCCATTTCTGTTGGCGAGTGTGCTGCATCCACTTACAAAAATAAATTTTTACATATTTAAGGTAGGAAATGTACTAAATATCTTCATGGATCATGATCTTTACATAATATCCTAATGATTTTTGGCATAAAAGAAAAATCGATAATTTTGACCCATACGGTGTTTTGTTGGCTATTGCCACAGATATACCTGTGCGACTTAAGACTGGGTTTGTGATCCAGGGTCACATTTGATACAATGCACTTATTGTCTACATACATGTTTTTACATTGTACATATATTTAAAAAAAAATAATGCATGTAATTACAGCTGTAAATTATTTCTGTAATTTATTACACCTTAACCAACCCTTAAACCTAGCCACAACAACAACACAAGAAATACATTGTACCTAAGAATATTTTTTTTCTGACATAAATGCACCTAAAATAAAGTGGGACCAAAAAACAAACCTCCTCTTTACAACAGCCGAGCGACTGCTATCAAGATGAACAAGTGTTGTAATGTAAAAGAAAAAAAAAAACCTTCTTGATCCTAACTAGTTACGACAAGTTTCCAACAAGGAGTTTTTCTGTCCACACCGAAACTGCTACGTGGTTCACGATCACGGCCAATTACAACATAATGTGATGTGTAATGTACAGATTTTTAGGCCGATGAGATTTCACCATAAAGCTCAATGCAGCAGAAACTGCAACAAAGCAAACAACAAAAATGAGTGTTAGGCCTGTGTGTGTATTAACCTGTGTGTATTAACCTGTGTGTATTAACCTGTGTGTATTAACCTGTGTGTATTAACCTGTGTGTATTAACCTGTGTGTATTAACCTGTGTGTATTAACCTGCATAGGGTATTCTAGGGTTGCAGACTAACCCGTTGTAAGAGGTTAGAATGGTAACTAAAACCTACACAAAAAATATATATAATAAATATATATATATATATATATATATAATATATATATATATATATATATATATACAGTCATGGTCAGAATTAATGGCACCCCTGGCAAATATGATAAAAAAAAATGGCTGTAAAAAATAAATCTGCATTGTTTATCCTTTTGATCTTTCATTCAAACAATTCGCAAAAATGTAACCTTTCATTGAAGTAAAATAATTGAAAGTGGGGGGGGGAATCACATTAGGAAATAAATGTTTTTCTCCAAAACACGCATAATATATTTTATATTTTACTTTAAAGGGATAGATCACTCAAAAATGTAAATTCTGTCATGCAAAAAAAAAAGAAAAAAAGCCAGTGGCGCTTATCACCTGTTTGTTTACCAACATTCTTCAACATAACAGAAGAAATAAACTCATACAGGTTTGGAAGCACATGAGGGCGAGAATATGATAATTGAATTTTCATTTTTGGGTGAACTATCCCTTTTATAATTCACATTATTATGCATGGCTGAAGTAAGCTATTTTCTGTGAATGTGCAGAGACTTCTGATTCATCAGCCGCTTTAGGTTAATATCCAGAAGAATAATGAAGTGCAGAAAACTGTTAAACTATTTGCTTTATAATCCAATGTGTTTATGTTTATGATAGTGAATTAAAATAATATGAAACCAAATACCAGTTTCCAATGTATGCCGTCTAACTGACAGTTTTAGTACAGGCAAACTGACACGAGAAGCCTTGCACATTCATATTACAGATGGCCACATGCACACATGTTGTGCAGTAATTGCAATATGGATATAGTAGATATAGATTTTTTTGCTGTAGACAGCATTAGACACGTGTTTTCATGGTGAACACTGCATATATATATCATGTGTGATGTCCTTTAATGTCTAAGCAGGCACTTAATGTTGTCCCCATAAAACACTGGGTTCAGCCAGTGGAAGTGTTTTGGGCTGTCCGTAGGGATTGAGTCGTGCACAGCAGGGTCTCTATTACAGTCTGATCCCATAATGCACTGCTTCAGCTGCCTGTCATCCCTACAGAGAGCCGTCTGCTGTCCTTCTCCATCAGTCTATCTTCTGTCTCTCTCTCTATCTTTGCCAGCCATCTGTCAGTTTTATGTCATTCACTATATTTCCACAGCGCTCCCTCGCTCCCAGATCTACTCTTGTTTATTATTCTGCTTTGGCCCTTATCCTCCTCTCCTCGTTTCTGTGTCTCGGCCTCCCTCTAAGTGGAGGAAACGACTCATTAATACTGGAACAGCGAGGCAATACCTCGACCCGCTCTAGCCATAACCCGTCTGAGGGAAAACCCTTTTCTTGTGCATTATTCTCCTTTTTTAGCTGCAGTCCATTTGTAGATGGAGCATAAATGTGCTCAACTCCCTCATAACGGCTGAGTGCAGTGAAAGCCCTGTTAATTGCAGCACAACAGAAAGCCGGATCTGTGGGAAAAGAGAGGGAGACTGAAGCGGGACGAGTCTGGTTCTGCCTCAGCTCGTGTGTTGCTCACATTATAACCCGTACAGGCAACACATGAGCCAACCTTAATTCAGACGGGACTAGTTTAACATGGAGAGGTGGGGTACAGTAATTATTACCAGAGCTTCTTAAGTCCTGTCTGAATGTGCATCTCAGTGATCATTACAGACAATATCAAGACTTTAACCCTCTGTGAAAAGGTCCGAAAAATGACCTCAGGTAAATATTCCATAATTTCCTGTTTAAAAGTAGTGTACCGCGTTTCTTCAAGTATGGAGGCGCTTGATGAAGCACTCAGTTGTGTTCTAGACGCTGGGACAGGTCTGTGCCAAAACTTCCACAGCAGAGCAAAAAGAAGATGGAAAGCACTTGTTAGAGGAACTACACTTCTTTGTGTCTTTTACCAACATAATCCAATCTGAAGTTAATTAATACATCGTTCGACCGGACGTAACTGGTTTATATATATAAATATAGGTTATATGTGATATCAGGGAACAGCGTAATACACACATGACGACAGGAGGGTGACGGCGGGGAGTACATCCAGTTACTCTCACACTTCTGTTCGCTTTACTGAGATTTATTAATCCCATTATTATTTATAGAGACCATTATTATTACAGACGTCCTGTCGATCTACCGAATCCCGTCTGAATAGGGCTATAGACATACAGTACTTTTTTATATTTCTTATCTGGTGAACGTTTTTGAAGTGATATTGCTTCCTTGATGGCAGGGGTGTGTAGTCCTGTCCTGCACACCTGAACAGCTGATGAAGGTCTTCGGGACGGTGGCTCTCTCTCCCGGACGGGGAGAAACTCTGCAGGACTCTTGCAGGAGACGGGCGCTCATGCTTGCTTTATTGGATGATGCAGTGAAGCACAGATAGGAAGCACTCGGGGAGGGAGGGGAACAGCTTCACCAACCACGGATTCAACTCAAGTAAACTCAATCATATCGGGAACAGATTTTTGTTTTAGTCATAGTTTTTGTTGTTTGGCAAAAATGTCCTTACAGTATTTTATTAGCCCGGAAACAGATGCTAAGATGTCTGTGTTTGTTTATTCAGTTCTGAACATGGAGATCAATTCCAAGCACTGAGATATTGTAAACTGCACTGAATAACCCAGACTACTCTTACAGAACAAACATATATGTGTATATACTGCTAAATATAATGCCATAGATTTCATAATATATTTCCATATTTGGGAAACTAATTTTTTCAATATACTGCAATATGTATGCATTGACCATGTATGGCTATATATTAATACATATAACATATTTATTAATGAAGACAAAAATAGCATTACATGTAATATTCACAAAGTTTTATTCTTTATTGTGTACATATATTGCACATACATGTTCCCATATAAATGTGAGTGTATGTTTTTGGGGTCACCATTGTGCTGAAGAGTAGTGCCTGTGGTGAGGTTGACGATTGACCGAATATTATCAAGACTATAATTACTATATTGTAAAAGTAATGGCTGTGCTCTCCTCAGTACAGTGATAGTCTCTGGGTTAAATACTTTAGTACATGTAGGTGGGCTTGTGCTTTTGTTAACTAGCTTGAAAATATGGAACATTTATAATAAAAAATATTTTACATTATATATTCTCTATATACTGTATGTGTATATGTTTATAATGAGTAAATATGTCTGCAATATTTTACACATTTAGTACCATATCTGATCACATATTCATCTACATATTATGCAGTGTATTACAGAATATAAAATTACATACATTATGATATATTAGTAAATATATTATATAACATATTTTTCAATACATTAAAAAAGCGGCAATTCCTTATGTATTATTCAATATACTGTAATAACACAAAATATTTTCTGTATATTTTCAAATATACTGTTATATCATTTTATATATTGATCATTCATATAATGGGAAATATGTGTCTCGGATGTGGGTCGGATGTGTCCCGGATGTGTCCTGGATATTGTCCGGATGTGTCCTGGATGTGGGCCGGATGTGTCCCGGATGTGGGTCGGATGTGTCCCGGATGTGTCCCGGATGTGTCCTGGATGTGGGTTGGATGTGTCCTGGATGTGTCCCGGATGTGTCCTGGATGTGGGTCGGATGTGTCCTGGATGTGGGTCGGATGTGTCCTGGATGTGTCCCGGATGTGTCCCGGATGTTGTCCGGATGTGTCCTGGATGTGGGTCGGATGTGTCCTGGATGTGGGTCGGATGTGTCCCGGATGTGTCCCGGATGTGTCCCGGATGTTGTCCGGATGTGTCCTGGATGTGGGCCGGATGTGTCCCGGATGTGGGTCGGATGTGTCCCGGATGTGTCCTGGATGTGGGTCGGATGTGTCCTGGATGTGTCCCGGATGTGTCCTGGATGTGGGTCGGATGTGTCCTGGATGTGTCCCGGATGTGTCCTGGATGTGGGTCGGATGTGTCCTGGATGTGGGTCGGATGTGTCCTGGATGTGTCCTGGATGTGGGTCGGATGTGTCCTGGATGTGGGTCGGATGTGTCCTGGATGTGTCCCGGATGTGTCCTGGATGTTGTCCGGATGTGTCCTGGATGTGGGTCGGATGTGTCCTGGATGTGGGTCGGATGTGTCCTGGATGTGGGTCGGATGTGTCCTGGATGTGGGTCGGATGTGTCCTGGATGTGTCCCGGATGTGTCCTGGATGTTGTCCGGATGTGTCCTGGATGTGGGTCGGATGTGTCCTGGATGTGGGTCGGATGTGGGTCGGATGTGTCCTGGATGTGTCCCGGATGTGTCCTGGATGTTGTCCGGATGTGTCCAGGATGTGGGCCGGATGTGTCCCGGATGTGGGTCGGATGTGTCCTGGATGTGGGTCGGATGTGTCCTGGATGTGTCCCGGATGTGTCCTGGATGTTGTCCGGATGTGTCCTGGATGTGGGTCGGATGTGTCCCGGATGTGGGTCGGATGTGTCCCGGATGTGTCCTGGATGGGGGCCGGATGTGTCCTGGATGTGGGTCGGATGTGTCCCGGATGTGGGTCGGATGTGTCCCGGATGTGGGTCGGATGTGTCCCGGATGTGGGTCGGATGTGTCCCGGATGTGGGTCGGATGTGTCCTGGATGTTGTCCGGATGTGTCCTGGATGTGGGCCGGATGTGTCCCGGATGTGGGTCGGATGTGTCCCGGATGTGTCCTGGATGTGTCCCGGATGTGTCCTGGATGTTGTCCGGATGTGTCCTGGATGTGGGCCGGATGTGTCCCGGATGTGGGTCGGATGTGTCCCGGATGTGTCCCGGATGTTGTCCCGGATGTGTCCCGGATGTTGTCCCGGATGTGTCCCGGATGTGTCCCAGATGTGGGTCGGATGTGTCCCGGATGTGTCCCGGATCTGGGCTGACACTATGCTGCTGTCTGGGAAGTCAGGATAATGTTGCTGTTCTTGGTTCAAGGGAACATAGTGGCTTTTGTCCAATTGTTGATTAAAATTAAGTCTTGTAGTGTCAGGATTGTCAAGTCACCTTTATTAATACAGGTATAGTGCTTTATACAATACAGTTATACAATACAGATTGTTTTAACGCAGCTTTACAGTGATAACAGGAAAATTATGGTCAATGATGCTAACAGAATTCAATTTTGCTGTAAAGCAGCTCTAAAAAGACAATAGTGTTATTATTCAGCTGAAGTCAGTTCATCAGTTCACCCTCAGACACACACACACACAGACTGGTATTGGCAATAACCTTCAAGCTTCATTGACTAATCTTCATTCATGCATTCTTTCAAATAAGGATTTATGGGTCTGTAATGGTTAATTGCACCCTAGACCGCAACATGGTGTCGGCCCAGATCCGGCCCACATCTGGTAACGTTCATTCGACACGGCCCGGATGTGGGCCGGATCTGGGCCGACACCATTCTGCGGTCAGGGAGGTTAGCAGTAATTATTAGTCAGGATATTCCCGGCTGAAGACTGTCGTACTGTAGGTTGGAATAGAGCTGATGGATTTTTTTAGATACTGTCTTCAGACTACCACTCTTACACAGACAATGTAAATGACAAAGAAAAACGCAAGGTTTATTAAAACAAGGGGAAACGGGATCAGATATGTTCCTATGTTGTTCTTGCCTCCAATTAAAGCCAACGTTCCTCCAGACAAGACAATGCTATTCCACTCGGGCCAGCAATGGCTCCCTCTGGGCCTGTTATCTAAGATGCACAGCCGAGCCGTAATGGAGGCTCCTGGAGCCTCCGCGTCTCAGGACTGTACTTGCTCAGTTACCATGGGGACACCGACTACATCCATACTGCTATTTCAGGAGACAGTTGGCCAGGCAAGACAGAAATTGGCCCAATTTATGCGTAGTGCACTGTGGTGGTAAAATAAGGACAAATGCTGAGAGTGCAGTTGAGTTTCCCAAAGGAGACGTTTAACAAACACAACAGAGAACAGGAGGCTGAATTGTTGTGCAGCTAATAGTAAAGGATGCTGGGTAAAAGAGAAATACAGTGGCTCTCATTGATCCTTGTTTCTGATGTTGGAGGTGTGTGTCGGCTAGTGACATTCCAGATAGATCTGTCTGTACGGCCCATAAGACCATGCAGACAAGTCTCTGTCAAGACATCATTCAACGCTTGCCTTGAGGATTCTGATGACATGTGACTGATATGACTGATTTGTTTCTTTCTTCAGCCTCCCAGAAACACCTTCTTCTGTTTTGAGGTGTTCTGGATTGCTCACTTTTAAACCCCCAGAGGAAAGGAGCATCTCTGATCCTTTATACCTCTGTCATAACTCATACGGAGGAATATCAAGGAAGTCTTTGATCAGTCAGTGTCTCGCAGCAACTTGCTCTGAACCGTGTGTGAACTGCAGTGTGTTTATCCTGCTGACGGCGAACTGTGTCTGACCTCTCTGAGTGAACAAACTCTTGTGTGAACTGCAGGGAGTGAGTTAAAGGTCTGGGATCCCTCATGTCGGTAACACTTTATAATAACTGCACGGTATTAATCATTAGTTAAGCATGAGTAAACAGTTAATTCATCATTTATAAAGCATTAAAAGACATTAATAAGCAGTTTATAAATACAGCTATAAATGCTTTATTCTTGATTTAGAAGCATATCTATAATGTGTTTAATAATTGTATTTTCATAGGGCCGAGCCAGGGCTTTAAACGGGCCGTGCCGGGCTAATAGCCTCGGGCCAGTAGCACCTGTCCTGCGTTTCCACTGTCGGGCCAGAAGCTCCACAGCGCTTCACTAAAACACGCCCGTAACACGCCTCTCTGGAACAACGTCACACTAACCCATCATTTCACCAACTAATGGAAGTTTTATCAAAAAACGAATCAGAAAGAAATCACTGGAAACAGCATTGCAAAACAAACATAAAAGCGTCCGTTTGCTGGCATTTTTGAACTTGAATATTTAAAACCCAAGCATCGATGTTTTACCACAGATTTACAATAAAAAAGTGATACATTGATCATGAATTAATGTAGGCCTATGTCAAAATTGCACATTAGTCACACACAGAAATAAATTAGCGTTAGGTTTCACAAAAGAAAGAGGATACACTTCTTCAGTCGCGTCTGTTTATTTGGTAGTTAGGCTACAGGACATATTTAGGCTACATCACATTTAGAAAGAATGATAATTCCTACAAATATATGCCACCAAAAATACGACCTGAGGAGCTTTAGCACTCTCTCGACTCCCAGTAGGCTACAGATAGGCTATCTTCAGTCAGAGAAAAATAATTAAGCTCCCGAAGTTGCTTTATTTTATGATAGTCCGGTATAAAGAGACGAGACGTAGGCTATCTGAAAGATAAAATTAAAAAAAAATCTTTGTGATAGCCTTTATGATTGGTCTGATTTCTTCAAACATTCAACATGTTTTTTTTTTTTTTTTCTATGCGTTACTTCAAGCGTTTTCCATGTTTACCATGGTAATGGTTAGCGCGCATAGTCTTTTGCATCGCGTAAATATTTCTACCTTATACGGTGATCAGAATCCACATCGGATCACAAACAGAAGGCATTCGAACATGAAAGTGAGTTAAATTATTTTAAAAGTCTTTAATGCTGACAGAATCATCCGGTGCTGTTGTCTCCAGACCCCGGTTAAACCCTGCCTCTGTTCGTAACCACTCCTCTAGCCCGAGCTGGCCCGCTTTGGCCCAAGGTATTCAACAGGCCAGAAATCCTGGCCGTTGGCCCAGAGTAAGCCCCGATCAAGCCCCGGAAGGGACAGTGGAAACGCAACTGGCCCTGGCACGCACTAGCACGGCTCGGCCCTGGCCCGGGAGTGGAAACGCGGCTAGTGATTCATAAGATCACTTAGAAAGTGTAAGTAAATGTAGTAAATTCAGGTCGTTATAAAGCATTTAGTAGTGGTCAGTTAACTATTTGTGTGAGCTCATCTAAAGTGAGGACTAGTTATGCCTTGTAAAGCATTTACAGGAGATTTAAAGGCTCATTAATCTTCTAAAAAGAATAAGGAAACAAACACAACTCAGTGAAACAACACAAATCTCCTCTGTAATGCTTTACAAGGCATAACTAGTCCTCACTTTAGATGAGCTCACACAAATAGTTAACTGACCACTACTAAATGTTTTATAACTACCCGAATTAACCCTGAATTACAGTATAAATACATGTTAATAAAGCATTTACTAACACACTATGTAACTATTACTATATGTCTGAATAATAAGATGTATGAATGTACATTTAAATAGTTTATTAATCATTTACTTACACTTTCTAAGTGATCTTATGAACCACTGACAACTCTTAAATAACTGGTTTATAAATAATGCAATACTTGATTTAGAAATGATAAATTGATCATTAATAAAGTATGAAAATACAATTATTAAACACATTATAGATATGCTTTTAAATCAAGAATAAAGCTGTTAGGGAATAATAGACAGAAGATTCAATAGCAAGTAAAAGCTGGGTCTTTATTGGTGAACACAGATGGATGCACAAAAGTCCGTGGGACGGCCGTATGGCAGCACAGGGACGCTGTGGGGACTCGAAGGCTGAGTAGCGATGAACAGTCCGAGAGTGCAGGTGAAAGTGATCCGACGAGACGAACAGAAGTGCCAGTACAATGACGAACCAAACAGGACTGGATACAGGCAGGAACACAGCGAACACAAGACAGGTGGAAACACTAGAACATCCAACAACCATCTGACAAAGACGGGGAGAAAACAGAGGGACTAAATAGGGTTCACTGATCAGCCGGTGATCAGCGACCCCGTCCACGCACAACACGAGACGAGAAGGACACAGCGAATTCATGAACCGTGACAAAAGCATTTATAGCTGTATTTATAAACTGCTTATTAATGTATATTAATGCTTTATAAATGATGAATTAACTGTTTACTAATGCTTAACTAATGATTAATAGTGTGCAGTTATTATAAAGTGTTACCCTTATGTCTGGTGTTAGAGCGTGTCTTTAGGCCATAGTCACTGTTAGAGGTGTGACGGTAACTCTCTTATTCGACTGAAAGCCACAAAATGCACAACAGTGCAGATGCATTTTTAAACGTTTTAACTAATTATCCTGTAATGAAGGTCACTTCAGTACTACTTTCTGAGTATGAATTATCATATGCACTAAAAGATTGAACAATATGCAAGAGCAGGGCAAGCAGAGTTTTATAAATACTGAAGTCCCAAAATTGAGCTTGCTATGTGCATTTTAAGTCATATGAAGGCCTAAAAGTTGGATAATACTGGCTTTAAAACCATGTCATGAGGCAGTAGCATCAAGCAGATTGCAGATTCATAAACATGAGAATCAGATTAATGTTGATTCTCACCATTCTAAATCAGTGCGTTGCCATAGTAACATACAGTTACAGTTGCATACCAAGTGAGACAGATATTGTAATCATTTCCTTTTTACCTCAGTTAACTAAACGGTGGTTTCATTTAACTTGGTGAATATGGCAATATTAATACATTTTGAGACATACTTTGCCAGCAGCCATATCCCCCTGTAGCCCAAGACTGGTCCCCCACTGAAGCTGAGCAGGGCTGAGCTGGTCAGTACCTGGATGGGAGACCTCATGGGAAAACCAGGTTGCTGCTGGAATGTCACGTATCAAAGACATAGGATGCAGTTGCGAGAATAAAGTGCTTTATTAGAGAAAAGGACTGTAATATCAATAGCTGAGAGAAGAAGCGGATGGAACGCGGAAACAACCAAGGCAGGAACCAGAAGCACCAACGAGGATCAAGACAGCACAGGGTGACATCCAACAACGATCTGACAAACACAAGACGAAAGACCATGAGCTTAAATAGAAGCCGCTGATCAGTATCAGCTGGCGCTGATGATAATCATCAGCTCCGCCCACACATATACAGACACACACAAACACAGCGCGAGAACGAGTCAGTGAACTCATGAACCGTGACATGGAAGAGGTGTTACGCCTGGTTCAGATTACATGATTTTAGCCCGATTTTGGCACGATCCGTTTGACGTAGGGTGTCGTGGGGATTCGTAAACGACATCGGGACGCAAGATTCGATCGTATAGTGTGTCATAGTGGGCGACACCTACGTTGCGTCTGCGATGCTTCGCGACATCACGACAAAAAGACTAGCATGTTTAATTTTTTTAACGGTCGTCCACGACGGGTTCCGTCACATGTATGAGGTTGACCAATCGGAGCACAGAAGCTTTTCCGTACACAACTTTCAATAATGGCGAAACGAAAGAGAGACGATGGTGCTACTAGGTGGAGTTATGACATGGAGGAAAGGTTTGTGGAGCTGTGGCAACAGTACTCCTGCCTATATGATGAAAAGAAAACAATATTTTATCTCAAGTTCTCTTTGGAGGATTGACAGCCCATACTGTCCTCTTTGAATGCAGGAACGTGTCCATTGTCGGGTTTTCTTTCTTTTTTTGTTTGTTTACGTTCGTTTCCGGAAGTCACTCGCTACTAGTTTCGCCTTCTCGATGACATCACGATGACTGGTCAGGAAGTGTCGTCTAACATGTTTCTTGTCCACGACACGACAAGATTTTAGGAGTCAAAATCGCGTAATCTGACACAGTGACATTAGTGAGGCCAGCAGAGGGCGCTCACCCTGTGGTCTGTGTGGGTCCTAACGCCCCAGTGTAGTGATGGAGACACTATACTGTCAAAGAGCACCGTCCTTAAAGAAAAAACGTTAAACTGAGGTCCTGACTCTCTGTGGTCATTAAAAATCAAAATGGCCAAATTTGCCCTTTGGCCTCTGTCCATCATGGCCTCCTAATCATCCCCATACACCCCATATCACTGTCTCCTCTCCACCAGTAAGTGGTGGTTGAGCCACATTGGTGGTGGATGAGGATATTCCCCCCCTTCCATGTAAAGTGCTTTGATTACCCAGAAAAGCGCTATATAAATGTAATACTCTGATTTCCTCCGAGAGATATGCGTCATTCTGAACAGACGCATTTACATTGTCTTTCCTTCGGAGGACATGAAGTCTCAGAGCGAGGATTAACCGTTACCTCACAAAACACAACATCATACGTTATACTGACTTGAAATTAGAAGATTTTTAGTTGTATCAACCAAACCTACATTTAGTAGAGAACTTTGATTTTCTTTTTTATTTAAACCTTGCTTTCCTCAAGTGTGTGTGGTTCAGTTGTATATACGAGTAAATGAACACAGTAGATTCCCAGTAAAGTAATGCCAACACGTAACATGGCCCTCAGATCTGCATAACGTTTTCATTGTCATAGACAGAATAGCTTTTCTCCTCTTATCTCTTTCTAACTATATTTCAACAGATCCATTATTAGATGTGAACCCATCTGTCATTCCTTGACAATAGCGATGTGTAAATTATTAGAGTCATCTTTTCCAGCACTCCTTTGTTTGAATCACTCTCATCCTGCTTTTCTTCAGTATCATTGATCTTGAGGGAATTTGCCGCTGGTAATGATCTGACACGTACAGCGACAGCGGAAAGATAATAAATGCAGTTATTACTTTTCATCTCTCTGTCTTTTTTTCCCTGGAGTGAGGTCACAGGGAATCCATACGCTTTAAATGAGATGATTTTCATGTGTTTTCACATTCCTCTGATACTCATGCCCATCTATAGGCTGTGTTGCACAAATTGGCACACTTGTATTTTTGCTTGTGACCTTGCTTATTATTCTGAATCTCATTCAACCTCTCTCTGTAACAGAAGATACTTTAGGTAATTTCATGCTGCCTTTATTGCAGCAAATCCTCGTAACCCATATGAAGCATCACACTGACCTTGACTAGAATTCATTTTCCGATGATCCTCTTTCATATAAACCCACTGTAAACCGAAGCAAAGAGAAACCAGCACGTTTCCCAAATGCGTTTGGCTCCTTTTTCCATCCTTTGCAGAACAGACAATTCAACCAAATACATTCAAGAGAAGACGCTTAAAGTCTCATCTAAAACCGTTATCTCCTCTAGCCTGTTATACATTGATATGTGTGCTATTTGTGCTTACCTCGACTTTTGAAGGAGACACTTAGTGTTTGACTCATATTTTCAGGCCTTTTATGCAATTATGCAAAATGACAGGTAAACCGGTCGCCCCCAGAGATCCATAGCTGTTCCTCTTGAAGGGCACCTTGATCGACTGGTGGCACCATGGGAATGGTGGTGGTTTGTGGGTATTCTGTGCTGTCGCAGGGCAGATGAGATCCAACACACTGCTGTGTTTTTTATACCTTTATTTAACACTGACGACGTGACCCGAATCATCAAATGCATCTTTATAACAACAACCTGTCATTGACCATTTTAATCACATTTTTGCTTTTCTGTAATACCTCTATATTCACCAGCCTGATCTCATGAAATGTGTGCATTGTATTTATCATGCAATTTATGTATCATGTGCACGTTAAAACTCATTTTCACGTATAAATTGCACAATAAATACAATGCATGATATAGAGACGCATTTCGTGAGATCGGGTTGATCTATTTAAACTAAATTGAAATGTCCTAAAACTGCATAAAATACTACGAACTGTCACTGTTTTAATTTTTCAACTGCAAATTTACACATAGACCCCAAGATACTTGAACTCCTCCACGGTATGTCGTGGTGAAGAAGGAGCTGAGCTGCAAGACGAAGCTCTCGATTTACCGGTCAACAGTGGCGGTTCTAGACCACAGTACCTGGGGGGGCCACGTGTGCTTCTAGGGGGCACACCTTTAACATTCATTTGAACCTATTTTCTGTATTGATTCAAGTCATTTTTCACCATGATGTGCATCACTGCGGTCTGTTTACACCTGGCCACTTCATGCGTTCTCTGTGATCGGATAGCTATCTGATTGTGAAAAGACCAGGGCCCGTATTCATAAAGATTCTAAGCATCCTCTCAGAAAACTCTTAATTTAGCTTAAAAGCGATCCGGGACCGATCTGAGAGCAACTCTGAGCAAGGAAAAGACACAAACTTTCATCTTAGTGAGGAGGCGGGGCTGACCCCGTTGCTATGTATGACACAATCTTTTGAAGACTGTGATTGGTTGGTTGTCCAAGAAGGAAAAAAAGAGTGATTTTAAGTATAGGGCCTATTCTAATCCTTCACTTTGAAATTACATGCGTAATTTTTATGTTAAAACGGCAAATGTAGATAGATTTTTAATTAAAAGGTGCTCATATTATGCTTTTTGGCTTTTTTATTGTGTTATATATCTTTTTTGTGCATGTTATAGGTTTACTAAGTGAAAAAAGTCCAAAGTCCACCCCAAAGGGACTTATGTCCCACAGAAAACACTGTTCACCATCTGCTCTATTGTAGTCCAGAATTTACTTCAGAGACAGCGTGCTCACTTTGTAACACACGTTAATGAGAAAAAACCCACTAACTAACCTTTAGTAACATTATAAAAAAGGCAAAACAAACAATTTAAAGACACAGTAAAATCTAACAAACTAAGCTTTTTTTTTCTTTTTTTTAAACAAGATGCTTGAACAAAAATGTAAATGTGCAGAACCTCACAAACATTAAGCAGCATTTATGTTGAAAGATGCCAATACTAATAAAGTGCAAAATACAGTTTTCTTAGGAATAGCCACACAAGTTAAATGGTGGAAAAATCTAAAGTTTAATAATGTATTTTAATATAATATAATATAGCCGAATATCCAATAAAGCTGTTCTCATTTCCTTTTTTTTTTTTTTTTGTCAGACAATAATGAGTAGGCTAGCTATTTTTTTATGTGTAAAATTCTGAATTGAGAGAGTTCGGGAACTGGGTGAACTAATGCACTGTGATAGTGAGTAGCCTATTACAAGTGATAAACACAAGAAAGAAAGGAAAATAAAATGGTCAAACTCAATTCTTTAAATATAAAACAAAAGAGAAGCAGATAAGTCCGTGGAAACAACACTGCTCATTCACGTCTGTGAGCTGCCGTGCTGCTGCTCCTCTCAGCCGTTCACTGAACGGGGACGCAGAGAGAGTGTGACGGCAGGGAGAACGCAAACCTTGTGCTCGCAGGATTGTGCTGGACACATTTGGTTACTGAGGTTTGTCCAAAAAGTCGCTAGATTTGTCTCTAGTCGCTTTTTAAATTTATTTTATATCACTAAAGGGGTCTGCAAAGTCGCTAAAAATAGCGACAAAGACGCTAAGTTGGCAACACTGGCCTTTTCTGTTATTTTTGTAGGTAGCCTAAATGTGAGACGTTGGCAGCCCACATCTGCTGCGTCTGCTGAACAAAACAAGTGAGTTTGCTGACGTATGACGACGCTTTGCAGGAGACCGCGGCGCAATGATTGGTCAAAGGTGCAGAAAAGTTGCGGTGATTTTTCAAAATTGCAAGGCGCACTGAATTCACGTGGATTTGTTGAAGTTGCGTTAATAATTGCGATCGCGACATCGCGAAATCCTGGAGGGACTGATTAAGATTCTTTATGAATACGGGCCCAGGTGTAAATGCACTCCGAAACGCATTTGCTTGAATCCGATTGCTCAAACCACTTCAGGGCCGCAAGTGTAAATGCATCTGGTTGTTGAAACCATATATGTCAATTTTACTCCTCCCAAAAATGCTAAAAGATAAACGTGTGAGAGCATTTTATAGGCTATATGTCATGTTATAGTCAGATATGACGACGCTTCTGCAACACGTATCACCGCAGCTGAGCATCTGTTCATCAAGACAACGTGCAAACTATCGCAAATCAAAGTGAAAGTAAGTCGCAGACGCTTAACACACAATCATCATCATTAAAAGTAAAGAAACGAAATGATCTTGCCAGGGCTGTTGGCGCTCTCTCTTATTGTGGTCTTTGATTCAGAAATTTTAGCTGATGATCAATAAAACGCATCTTTTGCTGTTGCTTTCGGTGACGTGAACACCATTAAATCTGTATATAGCGCGGGAATTGAAGGGCATCCTTAAGACATGCCTCAACCAGCGCACCATTGGTGAGAGGTGATTTTTTAAAAGTGGGGTGCACTCTCCCCAGTAGCACTGACTTCACCATGATGAGGTAGGTCTGGTGGCATGGGCATTGGCATTGGCCCAGGACGACCAGCTCCTCATCCTGACTGCAGGAGGCTGTCGGGACCTAGCTCTGTTTAGACCCGCCTATTGCGCGCCGCCAGCGCATTGCTTTCCTGTTGGGGTGTGCTCCCTTAGCCTTGCCTCAAGAGGCTAGCCCACAAGGCAGTGGGGCTATTTACCCAATAGCTGGGGCAGTGGTTGGCGGGCGTCAGGGCGTGTCCCCCGTATGGTGGGCCTGCACACTAGAGATGCGCGGTTGGCGGTTATAGCCACGGACTCCACGGATAAACTGCGGATCAGGCGGATGACGTGACTAAAAAAAAATTTTTAATTAAATTCGGGCGGGTGGCGGGCGGTTGAACCAAATGATGTGCCAAAATGCGTTTTCTATTAGGCTACAATGAAAATATTGTACAGTAGCCTATCAGATAAGGTCAGTGTGAAGAGGTTCAGTGTGTGGAAGGAAGAAGACAGGGTCGGCGTGACTGGGACTCGCGTTTATTCAGAAAAATAAAAAGAAACGAGGCGCACAGTAGCGCATTCGCCGCCATAAACAAAACACGCGATCCAACACTTGCTTCTCAGTCTCGGTTGCAGTAGCCGCGTGCGAAGTCCCAGTCCAACTCTCTCTCTCGCTCTCTCATTCCCGCCGGTTATATGCGGTCTCTCCACGCCAATTACTGCAATCAGACACAGGTGTTCATCATCTGCACTTGACCTACTCACCGCGCGGCTCCGTCCTTTCTCTGCAAGCAGAAAGTTGCAAGCAGCGTGCAGAAATCAAACATGCTACATTCCTTGGGGTTATAAAGGAATTGTTATAATAAAGGGGTTATAAAGGAATTGTTGTGAATTGTTTCATTAATTAAATGATGAACCTGTATATAGTAGTTCTAAGTAGTCCTCTGGTTGGTATGAAAAAAAAAACCAGTAGTTATTGATTAGCTAATAGTGAACTACCTCATTCAACTGAGCATTCAATTCATTAATCAGAGTATCTTGTTAGTCAATAGTAGTTACTAGAATGTTAATAGTGCGTTACTCATTTGTTCCTGTATAGTTATTCATTAATAACAGAACTATTCTAATGTGTTGGCTAAATACTCCGTTTATTCACATATCTTTATTATTTTTGTACTCAGTTCTCTAAGGGAGTTGTGCAATTTCAAGTGAACAATTGTTAAATTTTTTTAAGACAGTCACCTGTTTCAATCCTGAATGAATCAACTTTTTTTTTTATCAAAATGAGTGAATGGTTGATTCAGTGACTCACAAATAAAGACAATGGATTCTTCTGAACAATCAAATTGATGCTTCCTAAGTTCCTCACTCCTCTGTCCTCCAGGCAAGTCCTGGAAATGTCAGCGATCTTGAAGGTAATTGCACCACATATCAATCGGAATAATTCGCAGTTTTCCTCAACTAATCAGATTCTTAAGTAACTGTTGTGTATATATTTTTGCAGTGGTCCTCCATAGAAATGTAGCCGCGTTCATTTACTTTCTGATTAATTCTAAGAAAAGTACATTCTTTTGACGTCACATCAGCCTGAAAAGATGTGGTATGCTTGAATGTTTTGCCAATAAATTCAGTTTGCAATAAATAAGTGAAGTGGTTACCAAAGCAATCAAGGACCTTTGAACCAGGTTCATGTTTGACAGTTGTGAAGTCTGTAACATGCAGTTTATTTCTGCAGCTGCTGGGTAAAGGGTCTCGAGTTAGCCGTATGACCGCTGACGGTGTCAGAGGACAAACTTTGAGCAGATGAGCTCCGACCTGCTCGACTCTGTCTCTGTCAACTGTCTAGCTCATCACACAGAGGCGGTGGACATTCATGGTTTAGCTCAGACATCTGGGTTAGGTCTGACGGGATACTTTGACACTTATATTTTTGGAATTTTGGAACTGCAAGAAGTCCTTTGTATTAAAGTAGACTTTCAGTATTACTGGAGCTAAAGCCAAAAAACTCAGTCTTAACCATTAAAGTTGGCATGAAACTAAAGTTGCGAAAGTCTTTTTTCGCCTATTGCGATCCATATCCGAATGAATCCGATCTTCATCGTGTGTTCCTCGCAACATGTTGGTGACATTGACATGATATTTGGGTGATCTGTTCCTTTAAAAACCGCCCATGTTCTCACACTGGATTCTTAATATTAGTAGAGAACTGTAATCCATAGATCTCATTGACTGTCAAATACTCTATGCTTCACTAACAATCACAAAAGAAATCAAGCAAGGCAAACTAACCCTCTCCTCAGATAAGTCATTTCTAGCTCACTTTTTCATTGTTTCTCTGAGGCTTTTGTTGTGCGGTTGCCTACAGGAGGCCGATGACCTCTGAGAAATATAAGAGTCCATCTATGCAGCTTGAGCATCTTCCTGTAAACGTGTGGGACAGATAACTGGAAACAGCACTTGAAATGAAGGAGTCACGCTCTCGCTCTCTCTCTCTCTGTTTTTATCTGGCATCAGAAGCTGCTGTAAAGCGTTCTGACCTGATTAAGGCCACGCTGCTGGAAACTGGATAAGGGAATTGCAGCTGCAGAACTCTATTGTGGGAAAAGTGTTATTTTTATCCCTCTTGACAGACGTGGCACTAAACCTGGAGGAGAGGCGGTGAAGTGGGGGATTATGGGTAAGACGATAAGAGCTTGAGAAATTCTCCGGTCATGGATCTGTCATGGTTGTAGAGATCGTCATTACACCCTAATCACATTAGACAGCTCAATTAGAGGCGGGAGTTGTTGCTCGTGGTTAATTGTGAATGGTGTTGAAAGCTAGAGATGAGAAGCTGAGCTTTCATTGAATTAAATCAATATTCAGCTTATAGGCAAATACTGTAAGTGGCTTCATCTTCTTCCCTCTAATCACTTTTCACAGGGAACATCCGTGTAATCTCAGTTATTAAATAATGTATTCTTGTGTGTGAGGGTATGAAGCGTTCTTGACGCTTACTAAAGGACTATCCATTTGTAGAACATCATATATTTGTGTTGTACTGTGGATTACCATGACCATGGAAAGTATTTTAAAGTCTTCAAGAGAAGCAGCTAGTAAATCTCATATTAATGGGAAGGAGAAACCAGACTACACAAACCTAGCCTGGGAAAACCCTTACGAACCTCCGCCAAAAGTCTGGCCCATTCAAGCCCATTTCCAATTTTTCCAAATCGAGGCACCAATCACAAACGTTGAGGCGGGCTTTACACGATGACGATAGCGGGGCGCAGTTGAGGCAGATTTTGTACATAACAAAGATGGCTGTAGCATGTAACATCTGGAGCATCACTCGTTCGAATCAGCTATCGCGTCTGTTTTAAACGATTTGAACGTTTCCTTTTTGTTAAAAACCGAGCAAAGAACATGGCATTTGAGCGACGTCCGTTGGTGAAATGGGCTTTTCCCCAGACCCACTCTCAGTTACAACTGGTGTCAAGCCGGCTAAGACAAACCTTCCTTCCCTGATATTCTTTCACAGATTAAGCAAACGTAACTGGGTTAAAAAAAAATTAGCTTGCGTGTCATGTTTTTTTGTGTGTTTTTGTTCAAGGACTTTTTCAAATTGTATGCACTCTTAGTTTGTATTGTATTCATGTTGATCCAGCTGTTCCTTGTTTAGTCCCTCACTATCCTGTGTATATTTAGCCCTTTGTTTTAGTTATTCGGTTTGTCTAGATATGTTTAGCTGTTACGTTTTGCCTTTTATTTTCCTTGTGTGTCGCCTAGGATTATCTTGTTGTTTTGTTCAGTAAACACAGCCTGCGAACAGATCCTCGCCTTCTGTTGCTCAGACACAAGCAGACTCCTGTACTAATGTCCACAGTGTGCAGCCTGGAAAAGATTCAGAAGTCAGAGACGACATTTGTGGACTAAAATCAAGGTCATTTCGATAAAATTCTTCAATACTGAGACATGAAATGGGAGTAACTGGAGTTATTTCAGAATTATCTCTACATTAGGCACATTGTGTTTTGTGATTCGATGATCTTGACTTGATCTGTACAGCACTCTCAATCTCAGTCTCACATTTGTGTCTTCTTGCAGGTGAAGAGGCTGTGATGAGTGTTTCTCTTGTTTCTATGTTGCACTGCAGACCGACAGCAGCCGCAGTGAGAGTAAAGTCAGGAAACTACTCTGAAATAAGTTCCCTCCAAGTACAAATACTTTGTTACTGTACTTAAAGGGCACATAACACACACACACAGTTTCTGCCATGTAATGATTCTCATGTTAATCTTGAGTACCTATAGAGTAGTGTTGCATCCTTAATATCTCCGAAGAGTCTTTAGTTTTACCAGATTTATAAAAGACGCTGTTGTGATTCTTTCCGAAAACAGTCGAGCTCCTGGAGGCGTGTCGTGGGCGGAGCTAAAGACTCACACACAATACATCATCGCGTTATCCCTGGATAACCTTTGATTCACTACACGTTCGTATTCATTACATTATTTGCACTTACGGGATGATTGCCAACAAAACAGACATTTGATGTTACTTACCACCTGCGGTTCAGACTCATGACCGGTAACTTTTATCTCAGGAACCGCTCCATCTTTCAGTTTCAAACGATCTGCAAATCCAGTGTCAAACTGGGCCTTGTTTATAGAACATTTGTCACCGAAATGCCGGGAAGAAACAAACACACTTGCACAACTACGTTGCTGCCCTGGGGAAAACGAACCGCCTCCACTGTTCCCCTAACCCTGAGTTCTTTGGCAAGGTGAACAAGGTTATCTTTCCCTCACAACCAAAAACACACTGGTTTCGTGGTCTAAAACCAAAATGACAGCGCTACCGACGGCCTCCGTAACCCGAACGAAGCACGTTGATGGGCGTTGCTCTTTCTCTCGCTCTGGATGATGTGTGTGTGTGTGAGTGTGAGCGCGCTCTTTCAGGAAAAGTGCCCAAACAAGGAATCCCTTGGGGGGTGGGGGGTGGGGGGTGGTGGTGGTTTTGTCAATCGATGAAGAAACTATGAAAGATGCTTTTACTACTAATATGTTGTTGTTACCGACATATCGTGTATACAGTCACTTCGATCTTCAAAGTACCAGGTTTTAGAGACCAAATATGTCACACATCTGATTCTGGTTAATCATAGTGTGAACAGTCTGGAATATTAAGTATTAGAGTTTACATGAAAACAAACCATGAGATGGAACATTTGATACATGGTAATACATTTATCACATGGTTATATATATATATATATAGAATATATAGGATTGAAAAGGTTTCATTTCTCCTTCTCTGCAAGAATTAAGTCCATGCACATTCTTTTGGGTCGTAAACTCGTAACAGGACACTTCGGCCAGTGTTAGCTGGATTTGGGGGAAAGTTTCACAGACTTTGTTAGGATAGTGAGTTTGCTGGATTCTTCATTAAAATGCATAATACAGGCATTTATCGTTCGTTTAGAACTACAATACACTCACAGGTATCTTCATAGGCCCTGGGCACTCAGACCCACATAACAACATATGAAATATATCTCATTAAAATGTCTTTAATGGGGAAATTCGTACCAGTTTGTGTATGTGTGTGTGGTGAGTGTTCTTCGGAGTGGATCTTGAAGCAGGCCCCCTGGCATTCCTCTCTCTCAAGAAAGGACTACTGATAGCCAATCTCTTTGAAGCCGTGGACCTAAAGTCAGGGAATGTGAAGGGGGTTTAGAATTAAAGATTCCTGGATCTTGTCATTGCGCCCATACCCTACAAAGTTCTCTTGTATTAATACGATGTGAGGTCCAGTTACCAGCGTGACACTAAAACAGGTTGTAGTACATGTCATTACCTTGAGTAAAAATGTGTAGTCAGTACTTCAACTTGGAAGTCTCTTTAAACATGAGTATCTGTACTTCTACCATCTCTTCAGGGTACGCGATTTGCTCCAGAAACATTTTTTGTTATGGTGGTTGAAACTCTCACATCCTGATAGCAATCACCATGTTAAAGGTGGGGTAAGCGATGTTTGAAAAACGCTGTTTGAAAGGTCGGATCGACACAACAACAAACGCGTAGCCAATCAGCATTAAGAGGTGTATAGCGGTTGTTACGATTAAGTCCACTGGAGGCAAGTTGAGGTGAGAACCCAAACGCAATTTATTACAAAAATAAGATAAACACAAAAACAAAAGCGTGACAAGGCATGAAAAACAGGAACACAAACCAAGACTAGAGAACAAGATACTGGAGCTGGGGAATAGAACAAACAGTACTCGACCCAGACACAGGGCAAACATGAGGGTTAAAATACATACAGGACTAACGACGAGACACGGGACACCTGTGAACAGTTAAACAATCAACCAATGACAACATGACACAACAGACAAGGGAACACAAGGCGAGACCACATGACTAGAACAGGGGATCACATGACAGACAATAACAAGACACGAGACACAAAACCCACACCGTGACAGCGGTGGAGGAGAGAGAGTGACCAAGAGGGAGATTTGAAGAAAGACTTTTGAAAGAGAGATGGCTGAGAAGAGAAAAGCTCAGAAGAATATCACTGGAAAAAGAAGGGTTATGATCAGGAAAGAGCTTTAGGACCTGCATATATATTTATTTATATGCATTTATATATTGTGTGGAAGGCGTAGGACCATAAAATGTTTGTCCATCATTTCATACATCACACATCATCAGCGTGTATCCTTCATAGTTAGACAGCACCACAAGCGAAACAGCAGCCAGCTTTTACAGTTCTCCTGAACCAGGACAACCAGCCTATGCTCCGTTCACGCCACTGTATGCTTTTCAGTGGCAACGCTATCAACGCTGAAATGAACTGCAGCAGTCAGGTGGTTCAGTTGTTCATGCTCATTATTATTGTCATGTTTTGTGATTTGAGACATGACTTGTCTTGTGATGCTTTGCAAACTCTGCTGTATGTGTTAATGTGTTTTGGAGGAGGCGTGGCGCTGTAAAGTGCTTTCAAAGCTAGCTTTGCTTTTGCTAGCCACTCCAAAAAGTGCCTAGCCTACCATACTGGGAGAGGCCGCCTAAAAGGCTTTAAAGTAATGTTTCAATTGTAACGCAATCTCCAATTTCAAAACACACAATGTATTTTGAGTGTTTGAGCTTTCAAATGATACCTAATTTATGATGATTAATAAAATATATGGTAGGGAATAAGGCAATAAAATAGAGTGCCAAGTGTCCTGCTGCCAGAACAGGGACAGTTAAAAGGTTTTTAATGGGACAGTATTGATTTCGCACCTGCCAGGCAAACATTATAATTACAATACTTCCATACTTTTCTATGGTTACGATTATGATTATATTATCACCATAATGATCCCGAGACATTAAGATGCAAATTTTCCCTTTTAGCTTTTTTCCCACTAGCATTTTTTTTTTTTAAGTTAGCAGCCAGCGGCAGAATTTTTTTTAATTATTATTCTAATTTTCACAAAACTCTCATGGCCCCAAGAATATTTATGAATATTTGAAGAAAGAAAGAACAAAGCTTTTAAACAAACAAACAAACGCTTTATTCGAGCTTCATGCATTCTTTTTTATCAACACTTGAACGCAGGAAAATAAATAAATAGATTTATTAATTATTTTTTTAAAAACTAAAAAATCTGAGAAAATAGTTTTTGTCAAAGACTTTGTCCAAATCGGATTCAGACCGATGATCAAAAACAGATGGAGTAGATGGAGTCCACCAAAACCCCCAAAGCTTCTTGTTTCCTCTTCATGGGTTCAACGTTTCATTCAGTAACATTAGGGAGTTTTGGTAAGCTGTTTAATGTTAATGATCATGTTATTTTATATGTGCATAAGCACATACATAAGCAATGCTTCTATCTCTTGTTTCTGCTTCTTCTTCACTTCTGGATCCAGAGATTTTGTACTATTTCAGAAGGTGTGTAATAGCGCCCCCTACAGTATAACTGTGAAAACACGGATTGCCAGCGAATTCTGTCAGGGGAAGCGGTGTGTCATAAACGATGGAACATTATGTTTATTTTAGCTTATGTAGTTCTCCTCATGAGTATAACACCATTTAGAGATGTTCCTTTCATATATTCACTTTTGGATCAGATGTGTCATTTATGAAGTGTTCAGCTTACCTCTAGAGTTCAGAGCATTAACCAAAGTCAGTGGCAGTTCATTCTGCACAGGTACGTCACCAACCCGAAGACACGTGCAGTCTGTGTAATGGACTGACTGGAAGTGTTGAGGTGTCACAAGCTTCATTAACCTCAACACTAGCGTTAAAACACACACACACACACACACACACACACAATACTATATGCAGTGGGGCAGAACATTGGCCTCTAAACGGCCCTCAGCGTTAGACCTGCGCCTTTAAACACACAGTGTGAACTAATGTCAGCATAAACAGACACACTCACTGTGTGGCAGAGAATGTTTCCATCTATGTTTCAGGAGAGATGGTGTATTGCTGAATGTTGAGTGACGCTCCACCATGCGATCACAAGTTGAGAGATTTTAACAAGCACACTCATCCATTAACCCATACATCTCCTGTTGTGCCTCCAGAAATCACTGTATTCCTCAACACACATCTTATGTCAGACTCATGCAGGTTTGGAATGACATGACTGTCAGGACAGAATTATAATTGAGGGTCCTTTAAACACATAGGAATGCTACTACTTACTTTAGTTACTGACAAGACCGTTGTTGTCTTGAGAAGCCAGACAAAGCTATTCAATTATTGTCATTTCTCTTGTAAAAAGTTTTTGGATGGCAGAAAAGTAACATTATTGGCTGTAATAGCCTCTCACAGTGTCAAACCGCATTTTTAAGATTGACATCCCAAGATTTCAGACGTGACGAGACCTTGTGAAACCGCTGGATGGTTCACTGCAATGCAAAAACAGGCCGATGACAATTCTTGGAGGAATTTAATTGTTATATATACTCCCTCCCCCTGTCATTCAGCATAATATAAGACATTATTCGTTGAAACCCTGTTGTGTTTTGAAACATTGTCTCTCAAAGGCAGGCCTTTTGCTTTTCATATCACTCTATATTAATCTCTTTTCACAAATCCAGCGAACTTAACTTTAAACCAAAGGCCTAAACACAAAGATCCAGAGTTTCTATGAGAGGAGGAAACACTGAACCTGCAACAGCCAGTGCAAAGAGACATTAACACTCAACCTAGGAGCTAAACACGAGCAGGGAATGCCATAAAAGCTGCTCACTGTTTTTATTATTGTTTTTCATCAACTCATATATTGATTTGTGCAGGACGTTTTCACAGCGAGCAGGTTTTGTGCGGCTGTGCCTCTCCTGAGGGCAGATATGATGTGACAAACATCATCCCTCATTTAACCAGGCAATTTATGATCAATTATTATCTAAATTGTGCCTATTTATGTTCTTAATCCTGGTGTTATTGTGAACAATTCATTAGTTAATGCCATTGTAAAGAAAAACTTCAAAGGTCTTTTATACACTTGACAACATGACATCAAGTCCTTACACCACTTCTGTATGTTTGTACCGTATGCTCTGTGATAAAAGAGGAGACAGTCATTATAGATGATCTTCACACCCCTGAATTAGCCATGTCAATACTGAAACATCCACTTGTTCATTTGATATACAAGTACACCTCGCCCTACTGTAGAGGTCATATTGGTGCTTGGCTGTCTTTAATGGATGTCAGGATCTAAACCCCTGACTGAAGTCTGGACTGTGTTCACTCCGGCATGTGTTCTGTGTTGTCATTTGTTCATTGTTCTCAGGTGTCTCTTGTCTAGTCATTAGTCTTGTGTATTTAAGCCCTCATGTTTGCCATGTGTCTTCGTCAAGTATTGTTTGCATAACCCTGTTTGTAAGCGTTCTGTTCATGTCACGGCATGCCTTTATTAAGTTGGCTTGGAAAAGCCAACTTACTGAAATCCTATTTAAACTTATTATTAAGTTGGCTTGAGAAAGCCAACTTACTGAAATCCTATTTAAACTTATTATTATTATTATTATTCTTCTGACTCTAAAATTTAAACTCTAACTCGTCCTAGAGCTTTAACTCTACAAACTCCAAACTCGGGTCAGACCTTCAAACTGTTCTGACTTAGTGTGCTATATCTTTTCAGACTGATTTGACTTTCAGATTTCTTAAAAATTAATATTAAAAATCATAAAAATCCCATTGACTTTCATTGTAACAGTTCAAAATGAGCCAAGACTACGGTGGCCCAGTAGTCTACACCAAATAAACTCAAATCTAAATTCCCTAAAGCCTTGGACTCAATTAAACTCCCATTCTATATGTACTTATGAACTCTATCTATCTATCTATCTATCTATCTATCTATCTATCTATCTATCTATCTATCTATCTATCTATCTATCTATCTCTTTCTAACTTATCTATCTATCTATCTATCTATCTATCTATCTATCTATCTATCTGATCTTTCTTCCTTTCTAACTAATCTATCTTTCTTCCTTTCTAACTAATCTATCTTTCTTTCTTTCTAACTAATCTCTTTATTTCTAAACTAATCTATCTTTCTTTCTTTCTAACTAATCTTTCTTTCTAACTAATATTTCCTTCTAACTAATCTATCTTTCTTTCTTTCTAACTAATCTATCTATGTTTCTTTCTAACTAATCTATCTATCTTTCTTTCTAACTAATCTATCTATCTTTCTTTCTAACTAATCTCTTTCTTTCTAACTAATCTCTTTCTTTCTTTCTAACTAATCTCTTTCTTTCTAACTAATCTATCTTTTTTTCTTTCTAACTAATCTATCTTTCTTTCTTTCTAACTAATCTATCTTTCTTTCTTTCTAACTAATCTATCTTTCTTTCTTTCTAACTAATCTATCTTTCTTTCTAACTAATCTATCTTTCTTTCTTATCTATCTATCTATCTATCTATCTATCTATCTATCTATCTATCTATCTATCTATCTATCTATCTATCTATCTATCTATCTATCTATCTTTCTTTCTTTCTAACTAATCTATCTATATATCTTTATTTCTAACTAATCTATCTTTCTTTCTTATCTATCTATCTATCTATCTATCTATCTATCTATCTATCTATCTATCTATCTATCTATCTATCTTTCTTTCTTTCTTTCTTTCTTTCTAACTAATCTATCTTTCTTTATTTCTTTCAAACTAATCTATCTTTCTTTCTTTCTAACTAATCTATCTTTCTTTCTTTCTAACTAATATTTCCTTCTAACTAATCTATCTTTCTTTCTTTCTAACTAATCTATCTATGTTTCTTTCTAACTAATCTCTTTCTTTCTAACTAATCTATCTATCTTTCTTTCTAACTAATCTATCTTTCTTTATTTCTTTCAAACTAATCTATCTTTTTTCTTTCTAACTAATCTATCTTTCTTTCTTTCTAACTAATCTATCTTTCTTTCTTTCTAACTAATCTATCTTTATTTCTTTATTTCTTTCTAACTAATCTATCTTTTTTTCTTTCTAACTAATCTATCTTTCTTTATTTCTTTCAAACTAATCTATCTTTATTTCTTTATTTCTTTCTAACTAATCTATCTATGTTTCTTTCTAACTAATCTATCTTTCTTTCTAACTAATCTATCTATGTTTCTTTCTAAATAATCTATCTATCTTTCTTTCTAACTAATCTCTTTCTTTCTAACTAATCTATCTATCTTTCTTTCTAACTAATCTCTTTCTTTCTAACTAATCTCTTTCTTTCTTTCTAACTAATCTCTTTCTTTCTAACTAATCTATCTTTCTTTATTTCTAACTACTCTATCTTTCTTTCATTCTAACTAATCTATCTTTCTTTCTAACTAATCTATCTATCTTTCTTTCTAACTAATCTATCTTTCTTTCTTTCTTTCTTGCTAATCTTTTTTCTTTCTTTCTTTCTTACTAATCTATCTTTCTTTCTTTCTTACTAATCTTTTTCTTTCTTTCTTTCTTACTAATCTATCTTTCTTTCTTTCTTACTAATCTATCTTTCTTTCATTCTTACTAATCTTTTTTTCTTTCTTTCTTTCTTACTAATCTATCTTTCTTTCTTTCTTACTAATCTATCTTTCTTTCATTCTTACTAATCTTTTTTTCTTTCTTTCTGTCTTACTAATCTATCTTTCTTTCTTTCTTACTAATCTTTTTTTCTATCTTTCTTTCTTACTAATCTATCTTTCTTTCTTACTAATCTTTTTTTCTTTCTTTCTTTCTAACTAATCTATCTTTCTTTCTTTCTTACTAATCTTGTTTTCTTTCTTTCTTTCTTACTAATCTTTTTTTCTTTCTTTCTTACTAATCTTTTTTCTTTCTTTCTTTCTAACTAATCTATCTTTCTTTCTTACTAATCTATCTTTCTTTCTTTCTTACTAATCTTTTTTTTCTTTCTTTCTAACTAATCTATCTTTCTTTCTTTCTTGCTAATCTTTTTTTCTTTCTTTCTTTCTTACTAATCTATCTTTCTTTCTTTCTAATCTTTTTTCTTTCTTTCTTACTAATCTATCTTTCTTTCTTACTAATCTTTTTTTCTTTCTTTCTTACTAATCTTTTTTCTTTCTTTCTAACTAATCTATCTTTCTTTCTTACTAATCTTTTTTTCTTTCTTTCTTTCTTTCTTACTAATCTTTTTTTCTTTCTTTCTTTCTTTCTAACTAATCTTTTTTTTCTTTCTTTCTAACTAATCTATCTTTCTTTCTTTCTTTCTTGCTAATCTTTTTTCTTTCTTTCTTTCTTACTAATCTATCCTTCTTTCTTTCTTACTAATCTTTTTTTCTTTCTTTCTTACTAATCTATCTTTCTTTCTTTCTTACTAATCTTTTTTTCTTTCTTTCTTACTAATCTTTTTTCTTTCTTTCTAACTAATCTATCTTTCTTTCTTACTAATCTTTTTTTCTTTCTTTCTTTCTTTCTTACTAATCTTTTTTTTCTTTCTTTCTAACTAATCTATCTTTCTTTCTTTCTTTCTTGCTAATCTTTTTTCTTTCTTTCTTACTAATCTTTTTTCTTTCTTTCTTTTTAACTAATCTATCTTTCTTTCTTACTAATCTTTTTTTCTTTCTTTCTTTCTTACTAATCTTTTTTTTCTTTCTTTCTAACTAATCTATCTTTCTTTCTTTCTTGCTAATCTTTTTTTCTTTCTTTCTTTCTTACTAATCTATCTTTCTTTCTTACTAATCTTTTTTTCTTTCTTTCTTACTAATCTTTTTTTCTTTCTTTCTTTCTTTCTTACTAATCTTTTTTTTCTTTCTTTCTAACTAATCTATCTTTCTTTCTTTCTTTCTTGCTAATCTTTTTTTCTTTCTTTCTTTCTAACTAATCTATCTTTCTTTCTTTCTTACTAATCTTTTTTTCTTTCTTTCTTACTAATCTTTTTTCTTTCTTTCTAACTAATCTATCTTTCTTTCTTACTAATCTTTTTTTCTTTCTTTCTTTCTTACTAATCTTTTTTTTCTTTCTTTCTAACTAATCTATCTTTCTTTCTTACTAATCTTTTTTTCTTTCTTTCTTTCTTTCTTACTAATCTTTTTTTTCTTTCTTTCTAACTAATCTATCTTTCTTTCTTTCTTTCTTGCTAATCTTTTTTTCTTTCTTTCTTTCTTACTAATCTATCTTTCTTTCTTTCTTACTAATCTTTTTTTCTTTCTTTCTTACTAATCTTTTTTCTTTCTTTCTTTCTAACTAATCTATCTTTCTTTCTTACTAATCTTTCTTTCTTTCTTACTAATCTTTTTTCTTTCTTTCTAACTAATCTATCTTTCTTTCTTTCTTACTAATCTTTTTCTTTCTTTCTTTCTTACTAATCTATCTTTCTTTCTTACTAATCTATCTTTCTTTCTTTCTAACTAATCTATCTTTCTTTCTTTCTTACTAATCTATCTTTCTTTCTTACTAATCTTTTTTCTCTCTGTCTAACTAATCTATCTATCTTTCTTACTAATCAATCTTTCTCTTACTAATCTATCTTTTTTTCTTTCTTACTAATCTATCTTTCTTTCCTTCTTTCTTTCTAACTAATCTATCTTTCTTTCTTACTAATCTTTTTTTATTTTTTTATTTCTAACTAATCTATCTTTCTTTCTCTTTCTTACTAATCTATCTTTCTTTCTTTCTTACTATTTTTTTCTTTCTTTCTTTCTTACTAATCTATCTTTCTTTCTTTCTTACTAATCTATCTTTCTTTCTTTCTAACTAATCTATCTTTCTTTCTTACTAATCTTTTTTTATTTTTTTATTTCTAACTAATCTATCTTTCTTTCTTTCTTTCTTTCTAACTAATCTATCTTTCTTTCTTTCTTACTAATCTTTTTTTTATCTTTCTTTCTAACTAATCTATCTTTCTTTCTTTCTTACTGAACTATAAACTAATTAAACTTTAAACTAATTTAAACTTTAAACTTCTTCAAACTTATTGGTCCAAACTTTCACAAGCCAACTTAAAGTTTGTCTCGACGAACTTTTTCTAGTTATTCTTCTTCTTCTTATTTTTCTTACCCAAAAAATTCTGACTCTAACTCGTCCTAGAGCTTTAACTCTACAAACTCCAAACTCGGGTCAGACCTTCAGACTGTTCTGACTCGGTGTGCTATATCTTTTCAAACTGATTTGACTTTCAGATTTCTTAAAAATTAATATTAAAAATCATAAAAATCCCATTGACTTTCATTGCAACAGTTCAAATTGAGCCAAGACTACGGTGGCCCAGTAGTGAACAACACAAAAACTCAAATCTAAACTCCCTGAAGCCCTAGATTCAATTAAACTACCATTCTATATGTACTAATGAACTTTATCTATCTATCTATCTATCTATCTATCTATCTATCTATCTATCTATCTATCTATCTATCTATCTTTCTAACTTATCTTTCTTTCTTTCTAACTAATCTTTCTTTCTTTCTACCTAATCTTTCTTTATTTCTTTCTTTCTTACTAATCTATCTTTCTTTCAAACTAATCTTTCTTTCTTTCAAACTAATCTTTCTTTCTTTCTAACTAATATTTATTTCTTGCTAACTGATCTATCTTTCTTTCTTTCTAACTAATCTTTCTTTCTTTCTAACTAATCTATCTTTCTTCTTTCTAACTAATCTATCTTTCTTTCTAACTAATCTACCTTACTTTCTTTCTAACTAATCTATCTTTCTTTCTAACTAATCTATCTATCTTTCTTTCTTTCTAACTACTCTATCTTTCTTTCATTCTAACTTTTCTTTCTTTCTAACTAATCTATCTATCTTTCTAACTAATCTCTTTCTTTCTAACCAATCTTTCATTCTTTCTTTCTTACTTTCTTTTATTCTTTCTTTCTAACTAATCTTTCTTTCTTTCTAACTAATCTTTCTTTCTTTCTAACTAATCTATCTATCTTTCTTTCATTCTAACTAATCTTTTCTTTCTTTCTAACTAATCTCTATCTTTCAAACTAATCTATCTTTCTTTCTAACCAATTTTTCTTTCTTTCTTTCTTTCTTTCTTTCTTTCTTTTTTTCTTTCTAACTAATCTATCTATCTTTCTTTCTAACTAATCTTTCTTTCTTTCTAACTAATCTATCTTTCTTTCTTTCTAAATAATCTATCTTTCTAACTAATCTATCTATCTATCTTTCTTTCTAACTAATCTATCTATCTTTCTTTCTAACTACTTTATCTTTATTTCTAACTAATCTATCGTTCTTTATTCCTTTCTTTCTTTCTTACTAATCTATCTTTCTTTCTTTCTAACCAATCTATCATTCTTTCTTTCTTTCTAACTAATCTTTCTTTCTTTCTAACTAATCTATCTATCTTTCTTTCTAACTAATCTATCTTTCTTTCTTTCTAACTAATCTATCTTTTTTTTCTAACTAATCTATCTATCTTTCTTTCTAACTAATATATCTTTCTTTCTTTCTAACTAATCTATCTTTCTTTCTTTCTAACTAATCTATCTATCTATCTATCTAACTTTCTTTCTAACTAATCTATCTCTTTCTTTCTAACTAACTAGTCTTTCTAACTAATCTATCTTTCTTTCTTTCTTTCTTTCTAACTAATCTATGTTTCTTTCTTTCTAACTAATCCATCTTTCTTTATATCGTTCTTACTAACTAATCTATCTTTCTTTCTAACCAATCTTTCTTTCTTTCTTTCTTTTTTCATTCTTTCTAACTAATCTATCTTTCTTTCTTTCTAACTAATCTATCTTTCTTTCTAACTAATCTATCTATCTTTCTTTCTAACTAATCTATCTTTCTTTCTTTCTAACTAATCTATCTATCTATCTATCTATCTATCTTTCTAACTAATCTATCTTTCTTTCTAACTAATCTATCTTTCTTTCTAACTAATCTATCTATCTTTCTTTCTAACTAATCTATTTCTTTCTTTCTAACTAATCTATCTATCTATCTATCTTTCTAACTAATCTATCTTTCTTTCTAACTAATCTATCTTTCTTTCTAACTAATCTTTCTTTCTTTCTAACTAATCTATCTTTCTTTCTTTCTTTCTAACTAATCTGTTTCTTTCTTTCTAACTAATCTATCTTTCTTTCTATCTTTCTAACTAATCTATCTTTCTTTCTAACCAATCTTTCTTTCTTTCTTTCTTTCTTTCTAACTAATCTATCTTTTTTCTTTCTAACTAATCTATCTATCTTTCTTTCTAACTAATCTTTCTTTCTTTCTAACCAATCTATCTTTCTTTCTAACTAATCTTTCTTTCTTTCTTTCTAACTTATCTATCTATCTTTCTAACTAATCTATCTTTCTTTCTAACTAATCTATCTTTCTTTCTAACTAATCTATCTTTCTTTCTAACTAATCTATCTTTCTTTCTAACTAATCTATCTTTCTTTCTAACTAATCTTTCTTTCTTTCTAACTAATCTATCTTTCTTTTTTTTCTAACTAATCTATCTTTCTTTCTATCAAATCCATCTTTCTTTGTTTTTTAAATAATCTATCTTTCTTTATTTCTAACTAAGTTATCTTTCTTTCTAACTAATCTATCTTTCTTTCTAACTAATCTATCTTTCTAACTAATCTATCTTTCTTTCTAACAAATCTCTTTCTTTGTTTTTTAACTAATCTATCTTTCTTTCTAACTAATTTATCTTTCTTTCTAACTAATCTATCTTTCTTTCTAACTAATCTATCTTTCTTTCTTTCTAATCTATCTTTCTTTCTTTCTAACTAATCTATCTTACTTTCTTTCTTTCTTTTTAATTAACTTTCTTTCTTTCTTTCTAACTAATCTATCTTTCTTTCTTTCTAACTGATCTATCTTTCTTTTTCTTTCTAACTAATCTATCTTTCTTTCTTTCTAACTAATCTTTCTTTCTTTCTTACTAATCTATCTTTCTTTCTTTCTTTCTGTCTAATCTATCTTTCTTTCTTACTAATATTTTTTTCTTTCTTTCTTTCTAACTAATCTATCTTTCTAACTAATCTTTCTTTCTTTCTTTCTTTTTAATTAACTTTCTTTCTTTCTTTCTTTCTAACTAATCTATCTTTCTTTTTCTTTGTAACTAATCTATCTTTCTTTCTTTCTAACTAATCTTTCTTTCTTTCTTACTAATCTTTTTTTCTTTCTTTCTTTCTAACTAATCTATCTATCTTTCTTTCTTTTTAATTAACTTTATTTATTTCTTTCTAACTAATCTATCTTTCTTTCTAACTAATCTATCTTTCTTTTTCTTTCTAACTAATCTATCTTTCTTTCTTTCTTTCTAACTAATCTATCTTTCTCACTAATCTCTTTCTTTCTTTCTTTCTTACTAATATATCTTTCTTTCCTTTTTTCTTTCTAACTAATCTATCTTTCTTTCTTTCTTACTAATCTTTTTTTCTTTTTTTCTAACTAATCTATCTATCTTTCATTCTTTCTTTCTAACTAATCTTTTTTTCTTTCTTTCTAACTAATCTATCTTTCTTTCTTTCTAACTTATCTATATTTCTTTCTTTCTTTCTTTCTTTCTAACTAACTAATCTATCTTTCTTTCTTACTAATCTTTTTTTCTTTCTTTCTTTCTTTCTAACTAATCTATCCTTCTAACTAATCTTTCTTTCTTTCTTTTTAATTAACTTTCTTTCTTTCTTTCTAACTAATCTATCTATCTTTCTTTCTACCTAATCTATATTTCTTTTTTTCTTTTTAATTAACTTTCTTTCTTTCTTTCTTTCTAACTAATCTATCTTTCTTTCTTTCTAACTAATCTATCTTTCTTTTTCTTTCTAACTAATCTCTTTCTTTCTAACTAATCTATCTTTCTTTCTCACTAATCTTTTTTCTTTCTTTCTTTCTAACTAATCTATCTATCTCACTAATCTATCTTTCTTCCTTTCTTTCTTACTAATCTATCTTTCTTTCCTTTTTTCTTTCTAACTAATCTATCTTTCTTTCTTACTAATCTTTTTTTTTTCTTTCTAACTAATCCATCTTTCTTTCTCTCTAACTAATCTATCTTTCTTTCTCACTAATCTTTTTTCTTTCTTTCTTTCTAACTAATCTATCTATCTCACTAATCTATCTTTCTTCCTTTCTTTCTTACTAATCTATCTTTCTTTCCTTTTTTCTTTCTAACTAATCTATCTTTCTTTCTTTCTAACTAATCTTTTTTCTTTCTTTCTAACTAATCCATCTTTCTTTCTTTCTAACTAATCTATCTTTCTTTCTTTCTAACTTATCTATATTTCTTTCTTTCTTTCTCTTTCTTTCTTTCTTTCTTTCTTTCTTTCTTTCTTTCTAACTAATCTATCTTTCTTTCTTACTAATCTTTTTTTCTTTCTTTCTTTCTAACTAATCTATCTTTCTAACTAATCTTTCTTTCTTTCTTTTTAATTAACTTTCTTTCTTTCTTTCTAACTAATCTTTCTATCTTTCTTTCTACCTAATCTATCTTTCTTTCTTTCTTTTTAATTAACTTTCTTTCTTTCTTTCTTTCTTTCTAACTAATTTATCTTTCTTTCTTTCTAACTAATCTATCTTTCTTTTTCTTACTAACTAATCTTTCTTTCTTTCTTTCTAACTAATCTATCTTTCTTTCTCACTAATCTTTTTTTCTTTCTTTCTTTCTTACTAATCTATCTTTCTTTCCTTTTTTCTTTCTAACTAATCTATCTTTCTTTCTTACTAATCTTTTTTTCTTTCTTTCTAACTAATCTATCTTTCTTTCTTTCTTTCTTTCTTACTAATCTTTTTTTCTTTTCTTTCTAACTAATCTATCTTTCTAACTAATCTTTCTTTCTTTCTTTTTAATTAACTTTCTTTCTTTCTTTCTTTCTTTCTTTCTAACTGATCTATCTTTCTTTCTTTCTAACTAATCTATCTTTCTTTTTCTTTCTAACTAATCTATCTTTCTTTCTTTCTTTCTAACTAATCTTTTTTCTTTCTTTCTAACTAATCCATCTTTCTTTCTTTCTAACTAATCTATCTTTCTTTCTTTCTAACTTATCTATATTTCTTTCTTTCTCTTTCTTTCTTTCTTTCTTTCTTTCTTTCTAACTAATCTATCTTTCTTTCTTACTAATCTTTTTTTCTTTCTTTCTTTCTAACTAATCTATCTTTCTAACTAATCTTTCTTTCTTTCTCTTTAATTAATTTTCTTTCTTTCTTTCTAACTAATCTATCTATCTTTCTATCTTTCTTTCTACCTAATCTATCTTTCTTTCTTTCTTTTTAATTAACTTTCTTTCTTTCTTTCTTTCTTTCTTTCTAACTAATCTATCTTTCTTTCTTTCTAAATAAAAACTATCTTTCTTTTTCTTTCTAACTAATCTATCTATCTTTCTATCTTTCTTTCTACCTAATCTATCTTTCTTTCTTTCTTTCTTTCTTTCTAACTAATCTATCTTTCTTTCTCACTAATCTCTTTTTCTTTCTTTCTTTCTAACTAATCTATCTATCTTTCTATCTTTCTTACTAATCAATCTTTCTTTCTTTCTTACTAATTTATCTTTCTTTCTTTCTTTCTTACTAATCTATCTTTCTTTCCTTTTTTCTTTCTAACTAATCTTTCTTTCTTTCTTTCTAACTAATCTATCTTTCTTTCTTTCTTTCTTTCTTTCTCACTAATCTTTTTTTCTTTCTTTCTAACTAATCTATCTATCTTTCTATCTTTCTTACTAATCAATCTTTCTTTCTTACTAATTTATCTTTCTTTCTTTCTAACTAATCTATCTTTCTTTCTTTCTAACTTATCTATATTTCTTTCTTTCTTTCTTTCTTACTAATCTATCTTTCTTTCTAACTAATCTATCTTTCTTTCTTTCTTTCTTTCTTACTAATCTATCTTTCTTTCTAACTAATCTCTTTCTTTCTTTCTTTCTAACTAATCTATCTTTCTTTCTTTCTTTCTTACTAATCTTTTTTTCTTTCTTTTTTCTAACTAATCTATCTTTCTTTCTTTCTTTCTAACTAATCTTTTTTTCTTTCTTTCTTTCTAACTTATCTATATTTCTTTCTTTCTTTCTTACTAATCTATCTTTCTTTCTAACTAATCTATCTTTCTTTCTTTCTTTCTTACTAATCTATCTTTCTTTCTAACTAATCTCTTTCTTTCTTTCTTTCTAACTAATCTATCTTTCTTTCTTTCTTTCTTACTAATCTTTTTTTCTTTCTTTTTTCTAACTAATCTATCTTTCTTTCTTTCTTTCTAACTAATCTTTTTTTCTTTCTTTCTTTCTAACTTATCTATATTTCTTTCTTTCTTTCTTACTAATCTATCTTTCTTTCTAACTAATCTATCTTTCTTTCTTTCTTTCTTTCTAACTAATCTATCTTTCTTTCTTTCTTACTAATCTTTTTTTCTTTCTTTCTAACTAATCTATCTTTCTTTCTTTCTTACTAAACTATAAACTAATTAAACTTTAAACTTCTTTAAACTTCTTCAAACTTATTGGTCCAAACTTTCACAAGCCAACTTAAAGTTTGTCTCGACGAACTTTTTCTAGTTTATGTTTGATCCTGTTTTGATTATTAAATAACTGCACTTGGGTTCTTTAAGCTCGCCTCCAGTGGACTCCATTACAGATGTAAACCTCCCTGCAATGTACAGGTGCCCAGTTTTCTCTTTTCTGCATCCTGCTAATGTAATCGACAGAGTGTTTGGAACAACAGTCTATGTTCTCTTCTCTTCTGTTTAAATTGACTTGACATTTCCACTGTTCAGTAAATGGATTCCACATATAGCCTCGAAAATAACAGGCACTCTCTGCTAAGAAGAGGAGAAGCCATGGTATCGTTTTCTTATGTTTTTTCTCCCTTTTATGTCCTTGTTCTTAATTTTCTCTCTCTCTTCTAATGTGGCTGTCATGGTCTGTGCTGTGCTGGTCTGGTCTGGTCTGTGTTGGTCTGTGCTGGTCTGGTCTGTGCTGGTCTGGTCTGGTCTGTGCTGGTCTGTGCTGGTCTGGGCTGGTCTGTGCTGGTCTGGTCTGGTCTGGTCTGTGTTGGTCTGTGCTGGTCTGGTCTGTGCTGGTCTGGTCTGGTCTGTGCTGGTCTGTGCTGGTCTGGGCTGGTCTGTGCTGGTCTGTGCTGGTCTGGTCTGGGCTGGTCTGTGCTGGTCTGGTCTGTGCTGTGCTGGTCTGGTCTATGCTGGTCTAGTCTGGGCTGGTCTGGTCTGTGCTGTGCTGTGCTGTGCTGTGCTGGTCTGGTCTGTGCTGTGCTGTGCTGGGCTGTGCTGGGCTGGGCTGTGCTGGTCTGGTCTGTGCTGGTCTGGTCTGTGCTGGTCTGGGCTGTGCTGGTCTGTGCTGTGCTGGGCTGTGCTGGTCTGGTCTGGGCTGTGCTGGGCTGTGCTGGTCTGGTCTGTGCTGGTCTGGGCTGTGCTGGTCTGTGCTGTGCTGGTCTGTGCTGTGCTGGGCTGTGCTGGGCTGGGCTGTGCTGGTCTGGTCTGTGCTGGTCTGGTCTGTGCTGGTCTGTGCTGTGCTGGGCTGTGCTGGGCTGGGCTGTGCTGGTCTGGTCTGGGCTGTGCTGGTCTGGTCTGTGCTGGTCTGGGCTGTGCTGGTCTGGGCTGTGCTGGTCTGGTCTGTGCTGGTCTGTGCTTGGCTGGGCTGGTCTGGTCTGGGCTGGTCTGGTCTGGGCTGGTCTGGGCTGGGCTGGGCTGGTCTGGTCTGTGCTGGTCTGGGCTATGCTGGTCTGTGCTGGTCTGGGCTGGTCTGGTCTGTGCTGTGCTGGGCTGGTCTGGTCTATGCTGGTCTAGTCTGGGCTGTGCTGGTCTGGTCTGTGCTGTGCTGTGCTGGGCTGGGCTGTGCTGGTCTGGGCTGGTCTGGGCTGTGCTGGTCTGGTCTGGGCTGTGCTGGTCTGGTCTGTGCTGGTCTGGTCTGTGCTGGGCTGTGCTGGGCTGGTCTGGGCTGGTCTGGTCTGGTCTGGGCTGTGCTGGTCTGGTCTGTGCTGGGCTGTGCTGGGCTGGGCTGGGCTGTGCTGGGCTGGGCTGGGCTGTGCTGGTCTGGTCTGGGCTGTGCTGGTCTGGTCTGTGCTGGGCTGGTCTGGGCTGGTCTGGTCTGGGCTGGTCTGGGCTGGGCTGGGCTGTGCTGGGCTGGTCTGTGCTGGTCTGTGCTGGTCTGGTCTGGGCTATGCTGGTCTGGGCTGTGCTGGTCTGGTCTGGGCTATGCTGGTCTGTGCTGGTCTGTGCTGGTCTGGGCTGGGCTATGCTGGTCTGTGCTGGTCTGTGCTGGTCTGGTCTGGTCTGTGCTGGTCTGGTCTGTGCTGGTCTGGTCTGGTCTGGTCTGGTCTGTGCTGGTCTGGTCTGGTCTGGTCTGGGCTGTGCTGGTCTGTGCTGGTCTGGGCTGGTCTGGGCTGTGCTGGTCTGTGCTGGTCTGGTCTGGTCTGGTCTGGGCTGTGCTGGTCTGGTCTGTGCTGGTCTGGGCTGTGCTGGTCTGTGCTGGTCTGGGCTGGTCTGGTCTGGTCTGGTCTGGGCTGGGCTGGTCTGGTCTGGGCTGGTCTGTGCTGGTCTGTGCTGGTCTGGTCTGGGCTATGCTGGTCTGTGCTGGTCTGGTCTGGGCTATGCTGGTCTGTGCTGGTCTGTGCTGGTCTGGGCTGTGCTGGGCTGGTCTGTGCTGGGCTGGTCTGTGCTGGTCTGTGCTGGGCTGTGCTGGTCTGGGCTGGTCTGGTCTGGTCTGTGCTGGTCTGGTCTGGTCTGGTCTGGTCTGGTCTGTGCTGGTCTGGTCTGGTCTGTGCTGGTCTGGTCTGGTCTGGTCTGTGCTGGTCTGGTCTGGTCTGGTCTGGTCTGGTCTGGTCTGTGCTGGTCTGGTCTGGTCTGGTCTGGGCTGGGCTGTGCTGAGGTGAGAGAACAGGACCTCTGGATAAATTATGGGTAATGATGCATTAACTTCCTTCAGTGCTTCAGTTCCTTTGGGCTGCTGGTCTAATTCCCTTTTACAAGGGCTCTGCTCCTTAAATCAATGAGTGTTCAACAGTGCACAGATCCTGTCAAGTAATATTCAGAGAGCAGTATTATGGGTATGATATTACTGCATTGCACTTCTTATTCACAATTTTACAATTCATCCATGCAATCTTGGTTCATTGCCTTTTCTCTCTCTCAGTTTTATAGTGATGCTACTGTTTAGCTGTAACACATATATAGGATTGGAGGCAGTGATGGGAATAATGGTGTTATAAATAAACGGCGTTACTAACGGCGTTATTTTTTTTCAGTAACGAGTAATCAAACTAATTACTGTTTCCTCCGTTACAACGCAGTTACCGTTACTGACAATAAAATGTGCCGTTACTATAATTGAGCTCACTGAAGCGGTTTTCATCTGAGTAGGCTCTCTCTCCGCCATAGGACCTGCAAACGTTTTTTCTCTGGTGGTGTGCGTGTGTTTATGAGGCGCCGGACTGGACTAAAGCGAGGCGAACGCCGCGAGCGCTCGATAGTGCGCGAGAGAGACCGAGTGTGTCCAAGCTTAATTGTTTATAAATAAAGTACACATTTCAGCATTAGAATAATCTCTGTAGCATATTGGTATCATCTGCAACGTTTTAATTTGTTTGCATGGTTATAAAATAAAACACAAGAATAACCTGCAGGGAACGTTCCCAGAAAACATCTTCGTTTGACCGGTTGTGAACACGTGCTGCAAACACGACTAGAATTTGGCTTAAATAACCTCTGATGATGACGTTCTCTGTAGGTTATAAAAATAAAACCCCAAAATATTATATTTTATTATTATTATTTATGTTGGTACATTGTTCAGTATTATATTGAGAGCACTTTTTGATAAACTCCTTACTTTTGTGAGGAAGAAAATACTTCAAGTAGGCTACAGTATGTCTACCAGTTGTAAAGGTGTGTGAGTTTTATCATTTTAATTTGCACTACAAAGAGTTTGTGTATTTATATGCATATATGTATATTATATGCATTTCTTAAGAAGCATAATTTATTTTTAGACTTATTTGTTGGCCAGTTGTGGTGTGCAATAAATATTAAAAGTTCTAAACCATCTATTGTGTTTTGTTGTTCCACTATATGATACTATTTTATTTTAGTGTCTCTCACATTGTCCCACAGCAACATTAAAATAGTGTAGATTAGTGTACAATGTTTTATAATAATATTTTTTTTCTATTTAGTGTCCATTTCATTCGTTTAACATATTTAATATTGGGGGTATCCAAGTTGTTTCACATATTAAAATTGTTTTGTTTTTTTAAAGGAACGCAATAGTTACTTTCCCAGGTAATTAGTTACTTTTGTAATAATGTAACTCAGTTACTTTTTGTGAGAAAAAGAAGTAACTTGCCCAACACTGATTGGAGGTAATAGTTTTAGACTCTTTTAAGCCATTGTGTCAAATAATGGTGGTCCCCCAATGTCTGTGGTAGTGATTTACCTTTTATTAATTTTGGAAACCAAAAGATTTCAAATGTTCAGATAAGAGCATGTTTAGTTTTTTGTTGAATCCACAGAGGACGTATAGAACTGAGAATTTGCACTTTAGGGTTCATTGAAGACTAAACATGGCCTTATTCCTTCCTCCCGTGTATGGTGTTATCATTAACGCTCCCTCCTTACCAGTAATACTGTGCTGAATTGCTTGACTGGCTAAGAAGACAAGAAACTTCCAACTTTACTAGATTGTGTTGGAAATGGTATTCTTTCATCCAGACTGAGTTAAAAGAATTGCATTACAGTGCAGTGGTAGTGATAAGCCCCAATGATGTATATTGAGAAAAGGAGGGGGCCAAGTACCGAACCCTGAGGTCCACCCAGTGGATAATTGGTTTGACTTGGCTTTCCTCCAAGACAGCCTGAAAAATCTATCTGTAAGTTAGTACTTAAACCAGTGTAGTGATGCCCAGTGTCCAGATGGTATACATGAGCATCTGATGATTTACTGTATTGAATGCTGCAGACAGGTCCAGCAGAATGAGGAGAGATGATCTGGCAACAGCGCTTACCAGCCACAGGGCTTCAGTGACAGACAGAAGGGCGATGTCAGTGTACCGTCTGTTTGAGGCCTGAGCAGCTGTTGCCTTGCAGGTTGTTTTGTGTTCAAGGTGGAAAGAGAAGACCTGAAGGAAAACAACTTGTTTGAGTGTTTTCACTCTGAACAGGAGAAGGATAGGTATTTTATTGTCTATGAGTGCAAGGTTTAGTGTTGGTTTCTTAAGCAGTGAAGTTACCCGAGCCTGCTTAAACGAGGTAAGGAAAGTGCCAGGGAGGATAGTTGTGTTTATAATGTGTGTGAGTCTGATAGGAATGCAGGACAAATGGCTTGGAGAAGATGGAAAGGGAATAGAGGCCAACTGAAGAGTAGAAGATTAACTCTGGGAGTGGAGAGAAAGAGAGCAGAGAGTTGCTTGGGAGAGTTGATGTGAATTGACTGCTGATGTTTGTTATCTTGTCTATGAAAACAGCAGTGAAGTCATCAGCCTTTAGATGAGAGAGGTTAATATCTTGAAAGGTTTACGGTATCTGAGAGCAGCCGATGATGAAGATGATGTGATAAACGTTTGCAGTGAAGAGATTGAGACACGCAGAGAAGGCTTGTTTGAGATGCCACATACCTCTCTTGAAAGTAGACAAATGTATGAGGTTATTGATCAACCAAAATAAAAGCTGTTCACTTTCTTTACTTCTCATAACAAAATGCAGCAACATGCATATACTGTCACATTCACATTTGTAAAAGCATTTGAAATACTGATAAAGACAAATACAGTAATCCAAGTAATCCACATATTTTTTAATTCCTACCAAACTCTGTTTTTCCATCCTTTTTAGTTTAATAAACACAGATTAAGATCATATATTCACCACCCAGTGCAAGTGTTAGCATAATTCAAGAAACTGCAGTTCCTAGTTCTGTAAACTGTGGCGCTCACTGCCGCAGTATTTACACAATAAGTCAGACATCATTTCTAACTGCCATGCATTTATTCTTCTAAATATTATGCTAAAACAACAAACCAAAGTTTTTTTTTTCACTTTTACAGTTGTATCAGAGGTCAGCTGTCCTACTGTTTCTTTCTTCAGTATCTTTGTAGGTCCAGAAAAAGTGGGGAAATTCACGTTACAGTTCTCCCTGTCTGCTCAGACATCTCATTTTTAGATTGATTTAGATCAATGAACAATTAACTTCACACAACTGCGGGTAATATACTTTATTAAGCGCAATGTTCTGTCCCATGTTCTTTATCAGGCATATGATGTACCATGATATATGATTGACATTTAGATGAAAGTTTTGAGTAAATATTATAAATCAAATTAAACAAAATACTCTATTATTATTATCTATTAACATGGCAAATAAATTTGGATCCACATACATTTTTTTTTAATTTGTCATATATCCTGTAAATCCTTCATATATTTTTAAGTCTTTAGATTTTTACTGTCATTTCAGGAAGGTTATATATGAAAACTATTTTATCCTTGTCCATAATTGTATGTGGTTGTAGTGATGGTGTTACAACTGATCCCATCTAATTCCACATCTATAACATTGACCTTTGGACAGAATCAGTGATTATGACATCACTACATTACTCAATAAAAACCCAAAGTCTGCCTTTGCTGCTGGTGGCGGGTGACCTAAAGACAAAAAGCTGTTGAATCAAGAACATTAGCCAGAGGAGCTTTGGATCGATACACTGGGACAGTGACATTGTTTCTTCTTTCTTCGTCTGTATCGATTTTCACTTATCCTTCCATCCAAGAGCCATGGCCTGTGTGGAAAACCATCTATATTCACAGCAAGACTGTGGCAGTGCAGCCCTTCTTTTATGGATCAGACTGACTTCACTGATGGTCAGAATAGCCTGTGTGTGTGTGTGTGTGTGTGTGTGTGTGTGTGTGTGTGTGTGTGTGTGTGTGTGTGTCCTGGAGGTACAAGGTTCAAGAGAGATATATCCTGGAGGATACGTAGAGGGGAAAGAGTGAAGAACATCTTATGATTTTATTAAATCATTTATGTGTTTGCATAAATAAAATAAAGCTTATTTTTGGACCATGACAATGCCTGTGTGATATTAAATGACCTTCTCCTCTCTTCTTAATCCTCCTCCACCTCTTTTGTCAACTCTAACAGCTGGCGACTTTGCCACATTCTTCAAAAATAAAACCACAAACATCAGCGGCTAATTTTCCACACCACAAACTGACACGCACATGTTAACAGCAAACACACACATTATCTCCCTCTGCTCTCGGAGGCAGAAGTCTCCAAGTTCATCCTTTCCAATCACCCTACCTGTCTGCTCTATCCTACACTCACTTGTCTACTTTAAGCCATTTCTTCTTCAGTTCTACCCGCACTTACTCACATCATTTTCACCTCTCTTCACATTGGTACCCAGGCTCAAATAACCCCACTGCCTAGAACCCCCACTGCTTAAATTTGTCGTGGAGGAGTGAGGTGTCAAAGTCACAACATCTACCTTCTGGAGTGCCTCAGGGCTCAGTGCTGGGACTTCTTCTCTTCTCCATCTACATGACATCACTAGAATCTGTCATTCAGAAACATGGCTTTTCCTATTGCTGCTATGCTGATGACACACCTCTCATTCCAGCCTGACGATCCAATGGTAGCTGCTCATATCCCAGCCTACCTGACAGACATTTCTTGCTGGATGAAGGACCACCACCTTCAACTCAACCTTGTGAAGACGCCTCAGCCAACAGAACACTTCATAACAACTTCTCCATCCAGCTAGGTTTATCATCCATAACTTCATCCAGGACAGCCAGGAACCTTGGAGTTGTGATGGATGATCAGTTAAACCACATTGCTAGAACAGCAAATTAGCCTTATACAACATGAGGATCAGGCGCTTCCTATCAGAACATGCTACACAACTCCTTGTCCAACCGCTTGTTCTCTCCAGACTGGACTATTGTAATGCTCTCTCGGCAGGCCTTCCAGCTTGCACTGTCAAACCTCTGCAACTGATCCAGAATGCAGCAGCTAGAGTGGTCTTGAACGAATCGAAGAGAGCACACATCACACCTCACCCTATAAAATTGCCCTGGGTGCCATTTGCCGCTCGCATTAAATTCAAGACATTGAATTGCACCTTTATATCTAAACTCACTACTTCAGACCTATGTGCCCTTCAGAATCTTGCGTTCTGCAAGTGAATGGAGCCTTGTAGTGCCCTCCCAAAGAGGCACACAATCTCTTTCTCTGACCTTTTCCTGGACTGATCCCTGCTGGTGGGATGATCTGCCTAACTCAACCTGAGCTGCTGAGTCTTTAGCCATTTTCAAGAAACTGCCGAAGGCAAATCTTTTTCATCATCACTTGACCCATTAATACCAACACTTACTATTCTATATCTATTTAAAAATGAAACCTTGCTACGTGTCCTGTGCTAGAATAACTGGGACTAATCACAGATATTGCATTTTGTTGCCCTATTGTTGGTTTGATGGCTTCTATTGCTCTCCTCAATTGCATGTCACTTTGGATAGAAGCGTCTGCTAAATGATTACATTTAAATGTATTATTTTTGTAGGATTTAGATTTTATTCCGTTTTGTCTTTAGATAACAAAACTTCTCCCTTTACAAAAGAAGATTTCACCAATTCATTATCAATGAATATGTTGGACCCAAACGCTTTCTGAGAGAAAAGAACCCACTTTGGTTGTTTATGATCAGACATTTAACACAGGATGTGAACATTTGAGGACGGCATCTCTTGAACTCACAGTCCTTTTTGTAAAGTAGTCAAAAGAAGCTGGAATGAAACTGAACTGAGCTGAGCTGCTGAAATAGTGCTACAACAGCCTGACTTTGAAACACTCAAGATCGCTGTCCATAACTACCAAATATTGTCAAGAGATCTGTAAACTCAAATGTTTATCTGAACTATTAAGATGATGTGGCTGTCTATGTCTTTCCTGTGCTGCACAATATTCAATATCCACAGCTGAGAAAAGTTTTTAGAGGGTTAATTTAAAATAAAATCTGACAACAACACAGCTGAAATAAGCAGATAAAAAAAAGGCATTCTGATCCAAAGAAACAACTCAACAGTTTCTCACAACCCCAACTGTAATGTTTGAGCTAAAGCTCATACCTCCAAAACTAATGTTCCTGACAGATAGTGTCTGGTATTGGATCGCTGGCTAAGCCTTTTTTTAACTACATTGATTCACACATTAGCACTTACTATCATGCCTCAGAGACGACACTGATTTTCAGACCAACTTCGTTGGGTTCAGATTCTTGACTGTGGAGTGGTTCATCTGGCAGCTCTTCACTCTGATTGTTGACAGGCATTTTTTTTTTTCTAAACAGAAGGGAAGAAAAACTGTTAGTTTGCAAAATTATGTTTGGTTGATCTGTCTGTAAATAAAGCATCCAGGAATTGTAGATCTTTACAAATTATTTACCCAAGCACCTTCAGTCCCACTAGTTATTCATTAAAGAACATAATCAGCAGTGATTTGTTTGCTGACTTTTCTTCTGTTTATCCCTTCAGTGTGATCACATGTGTATTTGTATGCATTTTATGTAAAGAGTTGTTCTAGCACACATACATTGATACATTTGATGAGTTATCCTGATCTTTGTTATGGATCAGTGCTAAGTTATAAAAAAATTATATTGCGTTTTATACAATACAGATAGTTTTAAAACAGCTTCACAAAAAAGGAAAAACTGTTAATGTTGCAAAATTCATCAATTATTCAGTAAATTAAAATTCAGCTATAAGGAGCTCTATAGAAGACAGTAGTGTCATTATTCATCTAGGGAGCACTTAGGGCAGAGCCTTGCCAGCAGCCTGGAAAGAAGGGATTTTGCATAAGCAACCAAACCATGGGGAGCATAATTTAGTATTGGGAGAGAAACCTCTCAACCGTCAGTCATCCAAGAGAAAGAGGTGCTTCCAGAACCTCAAATGAGGGGGCCCCCACAAAAAATGGCCCAGTAATTGATAGCACTTCCCTAGGGTCCGGCGGTGAGTGCTAGGCAGAAACAGCACCGGGCTGCTACCTCTGGTCTCCACCAGAGGGGGCTACTGAGGAAGTGAGGCACTTACTCCAACACTTCCTACTAAGTGGCCACCACCCATAGCTCTAATGAAAGGGCTATGCACTGTAGGACAGAGCATGCGTTTACACAAGAAAGCCAGCTTTGCACTCTGTTAAACTCCCTTCATGAGCCCAGGCGCTCGTCATAGACTATACAGTCCATGGCATCGCCTCCAGATCACTGGAGGGGGGACTGAAGAAGGAATGTCACATCTTCCTCCAAGTTCGCCCATTTATGTAAAAATAGGAAAGGAGGATCTCCTGATAATTTCAGATAGTATAGTATAGAGAAGTGAGTGGGGATACCAACACTTCCATAACTATTCTAATTCACTTCTAATATCACATAAATGCAATAGCAACGGTGCCTTCAGACAACCGTTGAAAGAGTTAATAGCTAAGGAGCGAGTGAAACAGCTCAGGAACCATAGTCACATCCCCTCGAAACAGCACTGAGAGTAACAGGGAGAGTGTGTATGGGTATCAGCATCCAGTATGCTTTTATCCAAGGAAGCATAGGCTCTAAGATATGCTGAGGAAACCTCGCATATACCTACAGACAGCTCAAAACAGTGCTGACACCAATAACTCTCAGGGTAGGATGGGCAATAGGAAAGGAGCGATACGCAAACTAACCTGGGGCATTCTGCATCCTCCCCCAGCTCCTACACCTGGTTCTAGACGGCAGGGAAGAATATGGGAAAACCTCGGCTCAACCTTGCATTCTAACACAGAATCACGAGGGAAGCGCACCTATTTCACCTTCACCCTCCTTAATGAAAAACACGGGGCGTTTTGATGAGAAGTGTTGAAACACTCTGTGGTGACCGCCAATCTTTCACTAAAACCCTCATCCTGACGCCAGAGGAGATACAGACAGAGATGAGGGAATATGGTGACGTAGCACTGAATAAAACCTGCAGAGTAAAATGATACGCTAAAAAGCAGACCACCACTGCTACAGTACGTGAGCCGGACTGAAGCTACAGCCTGACTCACACACTGAAGTAGACCGCACTCGTCGTGAGTACCCTGTGATGCCCACCCCCATCGTGGTCTATAGGTCTGCCTGAAGTGTACATAATGAGGAGACTCCCTCCCTCAGTCAAAATTGAGGGGTCGAGGGCCTGTCCAAATACACTTCTCTCGCACTTTTGACAAAGTTGAATGCACCAATGCAAGTTGGATGAAGTTAAACGCATCTTTGAGTTTGACACCTGTGCCGGTGTCAAAGGGTCAGACTGTGGGATTTCATCAGGGATCTGCAAATATAGTTGAGTAGAAGAAAAAAGTCAAGTTCTACTACATTCACTCATCAACATGCCTTTATAATGGTTTTAAAGCAATGTTTCCCAACTCTTTTCCCAGAGGAACACCAACACTACACATTTTGGACTTTGCACTTTATCTGACCCATCCATTTCAGATCCATTAGAGTCTCTATTGATGAGCTGTTGAGCTGAATCATGTGTGTTTGACGAGGAGACAAAATAAGTAGTGACAGATGTTTAGAAGCACTAGTTTAAAGTAAAGACAATACAGCAGGCCAACACCAGATAAATGAGCAATGTAAATTCAATTTACTTTATGTGCATGTTTGTGGATGTATGTGTTTTTGTAGATTAATAGTTGCTCCAACCCCAGCATCAACCCCAGTGTAAACCATAATGCTCTCTAAACCACAATCTAAACCACCGTGTGACTCTTTTACCGGGGTTTGAAATGCAGATCAACTTTCATGTTGCATATTAAAGGTGCTATATGTAACCTTTCTACTAAAATTAATCCTTTTTATTGCCTGTGTGTGAAGGGGTTGTAATCACACATTACAATGATCCACTTGTCAGGTTTTGCTATTACCTCTGAAGGCCAGTATTCCTGTTTCTATGTGAAGGCTCCGGGTCGGATTTACAGCAAAATCCATCGTATGTGACGTGCGTGCGCTCTCGAGCCTCTCCTTTATATACAGTCTATTGTAGACGGTCAGGGAGTTACGTCCGGTCAACGGTCAAAGGTCAAAGGTTACGTCGGCTTATATCTCGGTCAATCTTTGATCAATATTCCCAAGACTTAAATCATTCATAGTGCTGGACGGGGCCTTTCGAACGAGCCCACCCCTAAGGGCCAACTCGCCCGGGTCCCCGAGTTATAGCCAATCGAAATCGGGGGTCCCAGCGAACGGCGATCCGGTAGGGGGCGTCCCCGGGGCCCGCCACTCTAGCTTCACCACTAGAGGCTGCTAAAAAACTACATATAGCCCCTTTAACAAAGAAAACAGTTTGTGTTCACCAAGGAACAAAGAAAAAAGTTTGTGATCATCAAGGAACAAAGGAACAAAGTGTCTGTCAACACTTCACATCCTGATGTCACGTGTTTTAACGGTATCTTTACGGGATGTGTGTGAACGCACGCAGAGAATCAGAAACTCACTGGCAGTGTGTATGAACCAAAATCAAACTATCCCGGGACACATTAGCAGTGTGTTTCCCGGAGTCTCTGTGTGAAAGGGGCTTTGGTTTATTGTGGAGCTATATGACTATGAGTGTGTGTAGTACAACTGCAGCATCAGGGTCATGTTTGTAGCTTTGCTTTCAGCCGGCAGAGATCTGCGTGTGTGTTTGATGCGTGTTGTCACTGCTGGCAGGTTTTGGCGGAGATAAAAGAGCTGTTTGTGACGCTGAACTTCTGAACCTGCAGTTTGCCTCAGCTGCGTTTACCCCGACAGACATTACATTTACTCTCACAGCTATACATGCCACCCGCAATGAGACAGACAGACACGATTCTGAAGTGAAGAATGTTTGATATCACAGTGTGATGCTGACTCTCCTAAAATAAAACTGAAGAATGAAGAGAAACCTCCCACACACACACACACACACACACAGATCAGACGACACTTGAAACACACTCAGATCTTCTCATGTTGGTGAAGAACTGAGGATCTTGAGTCAGAAAGAGACTTGTGAACGCAATATATGTTCATGAGCTTCTTTTTCTATAAATCTGTTCAGTTTGAATTTTGCAACCTATTCTTTTGATTTGTGCCCCAACAACTCTTTCTCTCTCTTCCAACTGAGCAGAATATTGGGGAATTCCTTCAGTGCTTTAGAAAAGACTTGTGTTATCAGTGTCAGTGGTCTGAACTTTGCTTTTAACATGATATCAATTTATTTTTTTAAGTGTCATGGTTATAGTCAATGAGATCGAATATGTGCTCGTCTTATTTCTATAGTTAGAAGTACAGTATATGAGAATATTTTGTGCTTCACAGAAGAAAGACATGCAGGTTTTGAACGACAAAAAAGTGAGTAAAATAATGACAGAAAGTGATGGCAATAAAATGGTGGTAGTGCACACTGTTTTAAATGATGTTAAAGAAATTCCTTTAACCTAAACTCTCTCACTGATCAACTTGGGGGTTTGAACTTGCATATCACAAGTTCATATTTTGTCTTGTCCACACTAATACATTTTCCTTTCAAAATGTATTTTTTCTCTCCGTTTTGGCCTTCCGTCCACACTGAGACTTAAATATTAACGAAAAAAAAGCTTTTAAAAAACGCTCCCCAAAGTAGATAGATTTAAAAAGGCATTTTCGCGCTGTAGTGTGGACTGTGTAAACGGACACAGATATTCATGTTTATACTGGTATTGTGCCTGTTTTGTGCTAATCACTTTCACACTGTTGCTAATATGTTACTTTGCACACTCTTCATATCACAGTCCTGCAAAGATGACAGAAAATGACCTCACATTTGCTGTCCTGTGGTAAAACACGAGAGCAGTCGCGTTTTACACCAAACATGTGGTGAGTGAGTGTGACCTGGACGCATCAGTGAATGCTGAGATATTTTGCTAAATAAAATAACTAAATTATTGTGTCGTGTTCGGTCTGTATCATGTCAGTGAGTATTTATGAGGGTTTACGCATGCGTAGTAAGGTGAATTTCTTTGTTTTCCAACATTTCAGTGTAAAGGAGACGCTAACGCTTGAAATCGCTAGTGTGAACGGAGAGCATTTTGACACGAAAATGTTTTCAAATGTATCCAGATTAATGTAGATGTAGCCTATAGCCCTATTCGGACAGGATTAGTTTTACAAGGGCAGATGGAGTAATGTAATTTTACCACAGGACGTCTGTAATAATAATGGCCAATTCGCACAGGATCAGAAATCTCAGTAAAGCGAGCAGAAGTGTGAGAGTAACTGGATGTACTCCCCGCCGTCACCCTCCTGTCGTCATGTGTGTATTACGCTGTTCCCTGATATCACATATAACCTATATTTATATATATAAACCAGTTACGTCCGGTCAAACGATGTATTAATTAACTTCAGATTGGATTATGTTGGTAAAAGACACTTCCCTAACGCTAGAAGAAGTGTAGTTCCTCTAACAAGTGCTTTCCATCTTCTTTTTGCTCTGAGTGCTGTGGAAGTTTTGCCACAGACGTGTCCCAGCGTCTAAAATGCAACAATGCTTTTTCAAGCGCCTCTTTTCTTGAAAAAACGTATTAACAATAACTTTCCATGATAATTCCGGTCCGAATAGGGCTTTTGTCAGGTCTCCGTGTATATGATATGCACTCAGCTCCTGTTTGCTGATTGTTCTTTCCCGTTGATGTTTCCAGTCTTGTTCTTATGTGCTCTGGGACCCTTTTGTCGGACAATTACATGATCGGTCTTGGATTTATCTTTGGATTTAAGTTATGGACAGATGTGAATTGGACTTCAGGCTGGCAGCAACCAAAGTTACTGTTCGATACTTCCCTTAGTTATCTTCTGTTTGAGACTGTGTTGGACCTTTTGAGAAGCTGCCTGTGTTGAAGAAAATCCTGTGTTTCCCTTTGTGATTTCCCTGGAGATCTGTGTATCTGTTGTTGAGATACACTTCCCCATGTTATCTCCTGTTGTCGCACTGTATCCAGCCTACCCTGCTCCTGTGTTATCAGCTGCATATTAACCATTACTGTAAATAAACTCCTGCACTCGGGCCCTAATGCCATCTTCCCATTTGGTGTGTTTGTCACACAATCGAGCGGACTCTTATTAAGTCCAATACCCATGTTGACTGGTGCTGGGACAGTGTATGTGTTTGAAACAGTACCCATGGTGGAGTGGCCACGGATGGGAGAAAGTCTCACTCTGTAAGTGCAGGCCATTAGATGGTTATACAGATCTCCACATTATCAAACAACAGAGGATTTAAATGTCAGTCGATGTGTGAATGTGCTGTGGGTCCACCAGAGAACACGTGCCCTTTTCAAAGACTCTATTGGCTAAAGGAGGATCCACACTCCTGCCACCACTGCTTTTGTATACTGATGAAACAGGAAGTCTAAAACATTGTAATAGCACATTATGAAAATAAAGTACTTGGCTACAAATGATCAGCGTTTCAGCGGGAACTTTAACCAGGTGCCTCGCTCTCTGCAATCAGCATTGTTCATTGCCTAACATTTGTTTGTACTCTCTCCTTGATTTCTCCTCTTTATATCGTCTTCCTTCAGCCCTGTTTCGAGTGGTGTGTTTCCTCTAATCTCCTGTCCTCTGCCCAGTTAGTGCTGTGGTTTACCGTCTCGCCAGAACACCTTGGTTAACAGGCTTTCCCTCCCAGTGCTGCCTCTTTGCCCTTATCTTAGGTTCTGGTTGTTGGATTACACCTGGGCTTGTATTGCTGTGTTGTACTGTCTGCCCATGGATGAGCCCTACCCGTCACTGGTGCCTTGGTACTGTTGGCCCTGTCTAAAGCCGCGTTCACACTACAAGCGACCTTGACTCTGCAGGGCCAGTGGCTGGCGGTGAGGTCTCTAGTGGGCGTTCCCACCACTGGTTGCCTAGTAATGTTTGTGAGTGACATTCATGGATGTTACTCCATGTTGTAGACAACAAATACGTTTTCTTGCTGCTACAAACAAATATTTTGGAAGGAAAAGTCTAAATATAAATGCATAATATTAAAGATGAACAGCGAGTGCTCTTTTCCATCGCGGCTATTTAATTGCAGCAAACGGGTAAATACCGGTGTATCTGGGCTCCCGAAACCATTCAGGCACGGAGTCAGCACGGCGAATACCACTGTATGTACACGGAGATATATCATACATTATAGGACAGTTTCTGACTGCTAAAATGAGCTTCTCGTTCAACTTGCCTCGGTCAGACTCGGCACTGAAGAGTGACGGTTCACGCGCGCTCCACTGACTTCACTCCTATTGGTTGTCGCTCCCAAAAGTCGCTCTTCATTTGCATAAAGTTAAACAGATCTCAACTTTGTCTCGTCGCCAGACACGCCCCATCTGGTCGCTGTCACGCGTGTCGCCGGAAATCGTCCGCGCCCCATTGAAATGAATGGTAACGTGTCGCTTGTAGTGTGAACGGGGCTTAATGTGCTGTTTGCCGGGTCATGACCACCTCCTCTGTCTGCCTGACCCACGCCTGTCTGACCCCTCTTCGGATCGACCCTTCGTGAGATATGGTGTCTCTGTATGAAAGAGGTTGAGGAATAAGAGAGAACGATGATGTCAGCTGGAAAGGAAAGTCATTTCATTAAATCAAACAATACTGTATATATCATGAGTACATCAGAGGATATTTACATTATTCATTCAGTTAATGTGTACTGTAGAAGAAACAATATCACATGAACAAAAGAGCTATTGTTGCAAATATTGGTACAGCTGTGGTTCGTCAGTAAAAAAGCTTTGCGTTTTACCTAGAAACACAGACTAAAAGACAAACCAGCGGAGTGATACGAGCAGTGCTGTTACACACAATACCAGCAGTCGGCTCTGCCAACCACACGAGAGGACAAGAGCAAACTTTTATGTAATTCAGGTTACATAAGATTTGACAAGAGTAGCTCATGTTCTATGCATCAGGGCAGACTGTCTTGTGTCCAGCAGTAAAAGCAAGGCATGATGGTTATGGCATCTTGCTGCGTTAATACTGAATGAAGTCTGACTGTGCAGAGCCTCTCTCTGTGTTTCTGTTCATTCACAAAGAGATGCTGTCTTCTCCATTCAGATCTCCATTTAGTTATTCAGGGATTTATATATATATATATAGTGGCGGGAGAAAAGAGGGCCAGACTCAACGCGTGGTGAAATTACGGCGGAGGAGCCTTTATTGAGTGACCAAAGATTGGAGTTAGAGCAAGTGCTCTGAGGTGCAGGACAGCTGGGGCTTCAGTGCAGAAGAGTGACAGCTGGCTGGTGAACTGCAGCCCGGGTTCCTTACCGATCATTGGAGCCTACAGGAGGAAAGATCCAGAGAAAGCGTTAGTCAAGCCTTGGAAGATCTCGTCTCCCCTAAGCCTCTGTCTGTTGTGCTTCTGTCCTCTTCTCCTGATGGCTCTCATTCCCTGACTCCGCCTCCTGCCTATTGGATCCACTACATTTCCATGACAACGCTGACGAGTGCTCGTGGAGCTATATATATATATTAATGATTTTTTTATTATTATTTCTTACTATACAGGTATTCCCCTGTGTTTTATGTTCAAATAATTTTATTTTGATATTCTGTCTTGATGTGCTTGTGTTCTCCTCCTGTAGTTTGTTACCGTTTTGCCATTGTCTCCATAGTTTCCCTTGTTAGTTTCCATGGTTATAAATCACCTTCACCTGTCCCTTATTAGCCTCTTTTTATTTAGGGTGCACTTATCAAGACATCAATATGCTTAAAACGAAGATGTTTTTCCTTTGAATTTTCAGCGTACAGATGACACCATTGTCAAAACGATTCCCATTCACACGGATCCACGGAAAAGACTAAAAACGCTGTATTCTGCTGCCAGACCATTAGATGGCGATGAAACTAATACGAACATGTAAATAACTGAACATGTAATACGCATGTGCATGACGTCATTTTTATTGTTTACAGGGAGACTGTTTTCAAAAACGTAGACTTTGAAACCCGTTTTCAAAAGTTGTCATTTTCAGGCACCCAAAACGCAGTTGTTGTGTAAATGAACGGTCAAAACGCATAAAAAGTTTTACGTTTTTAGTTGAAAATGGCGTAGTTTAAAGCTGCTGTCCGTAACTTTTTTTAAGTTAAAAATAATCCAAAATAATTATTTTAAAAAATATTCATATTCTGCCAGTGGTCAAAACAATCTGCTTGCCATAGCTAGATTCAAAACGGTTAGCTTGTAATAATGATTTTAATTCCAGTGGTACTGGTGGGTTTCCGCGGTAAATTAGAGCATGTCTTTGCGTCATTACGTCACACCCGTACACATAAAGAAGGAGTTTCGGCTAGCCGGCTATACTGAGTCATTACGTCACACCCGTACACATAAAGAAGGAGTTTCGGCTAGCCGGCTATACTGAGTCATTACGTCACACCCGTACACATAAAGAAGGAGTTTCGGCTAGCCGGCTACACTGAGTCATTACGTCACACCCGTACACATAAAGAAGGAGTTTCGGCTAGCCGGCTATACTGAGTCATTACGTCACACCCGTACACATAAAGAAGGAGTTTCGGCTAGCCGGCTATACTGAGTCATTACGTCACACCCGTACACATAAAGAAGGAGTTTCGGCTAGCCGGCTATACTGAGTCATTACGTCATACCCGTACACATGAAGAAGGAGTTTCGGCTAGCCGGCTATACTGAGTCATTACGTCACACCCGTACACATGAAGAAGGAGTTTCGGCTAGCCGGCTATACTGAATCATTACGTCACATCCGTACACATAAAGAAGGAGTTTCGGCTAGCCGGCTATACTGAGTCATTACGTCACAGCCGTACACATAAAGAAGGAGTTTCGGCTAGCCGGCTATACTGAGTCATTACGTCACACCCGTACACATAAAGAAGGAGTTTCGGCTAGCCGGCTATACTGAGTCATTACGTCACACCCGTACACATAAAGAAGGAGTTTCGGCTAGCCGGCTATACTGAGTCATTACGTCACACCCGTACACATAAAGAAGGAGTTTCGGCTAGCCGGCTATACTGAGTCATTACGTCACACCCGTACACATAAAGAAGGAGTTTCGGCTAGCCGGCTATACTGAGTCATTACGTCACACCCGTACACATAAAGAAGGAGTTTCGGCTAGCCGGCTATACTGAGTCATTACGTCACACCCGTACACATAAAGAAGGAGTTTCGGCTAGCCGGCTATACTGAGTCATTACGTCACACCCGTACACATAAAGAAGGAGTTTCGGCTAGCCGGCTATACTGAGTCATTACGTCACACCCGTACACATAAAGAAGGAGTTTCGGCTAGCCGGCTATACTGAGTCATTACGTCACACCCGTACACATAAAGAAGGAGTTTCGGCTAGCCGGCTATACTGAGTCATTACGTCACACCCGTACACATAAAGAAGGAGTTTCGGCTAGCCGGCTATACTGAGTCATTATGTCACATCCGTACACATAAAGAAGGAGTTTCGGCTAGCCGGCTATACTGAGTCATTACGTCACACCCGTACACATAAAGAAGGAGTTTCGGCTAGCCGGCTATACTGAGTCATTACGTCACACCCGTACACATAAAGAAGGAGTTTCGGCTAGCCGGCTATACTGAGTCATTACGTCACACCCGTACACATAAAGAAGGAGTTTCGGCTAGCCGGCTATACTGAGTCATTACGTCACACCCGTACACATAAAGAAGGAGTTCGGCTAGCCGGCTACACTGAGTCATTACGTCACACCCGTACACATAAAGAAGGAGTTTCGGCTAGCCGGCTATACTGAGTCATTACGTCACATCCGTACACATAAAGAAGGAGTCTCGGCTAGCCGGCTATACTGCGCGTGAGTAGATGTAGAGATGTATAGGCTTTTCTCGCAGCACTTTACATAACTAAACTTATGGCGATCCAGAAAGATCCTAACAACAATCATCAGTGTCAACTGGAGATTCACCAGTTATAAAACCAACGCATTCTCATCCTAGGGCGTCATATCTGACACTTTTGACATTTCGTCTAAATCTAACGCGCATGGTACCCTTTAGCGTCAATATAACACGCACAGAAATGGGTAGGTTTAGGTCTGGTGTAGGGTTAGGGTTAGACCGCTAGGAGGCGCCTTCTGACCCATTTAAATCTGCGTCTCATATTGACGCTAAAGGGTGCCATGCGCGTTGAATGTAGACGAAATGTCACGAGCGTCAGTATATGACGCCTTGGGATGAGAACGGGCTGATAAAACCCAAAAGACTTCGTACTTCGGATTTAAGGTGGAAAGAGAAAGAGAAAGAAACCGTCTCATGCGAACACAAGGATACACGTCGGTGGGGCTTTTGAACGGTGCGTGAACTCCGTGTTTTGAAGGGGTTCGAAACGGAAGAAGTAAGACATTTCAATAGTTCAATCGTGTAACAGTACCCACAGTTTTCTTAATTCACATAGTTATGGAGTTTCGTTTGTTGTGCCTTTCTCGTTTAGCTATTATGGAGAATATGAATTCTGAACTACACAGGTAACGTTAACCATAAAACACATTAAATTTAAGGTTAGTCACGCAATGCTGATGTTGTTAACATGAACAATTTGAGAACAAAGTAGGCTATAATTTGCACGGTTGCTGTAAATCGCGTTGATTAAATCTAACGATCGCTTATCATGTCGAATGCTTTTTCCCCCTTAGTTGATCAGAACAAAAATGGATGTTATTTACTTGTTCAGAAGACATTTTCCGGTGAAAATTCTTATGTTGGTCAAACTTTCAAAAAGTGAATCTGTGATTCTGAATGACAGCATCCACACAGCGCGGTGATTGACAGCAGCACTCGCCTCAAAACACTGTGTTCATCCGCGCTGTTTCATGCCGATTTACAACCCACGTAAAGATGATAATTCCGCGAATAAGTGCAATTGCAGATTTCGAACAGAGATGGTGACAAAGAGGAAAAGATGCGGACTGTAGCTTTAAACAGCCCCTTAGTGTATTTGTACCCTTGTGTTTCAGTCAGTGTTTGTCAGTCGTGGTCTTTAAACTAATGTAAAGCTGTTGCGTCTCTTGTATTCCCTCACTGTAAACTCAGATTCACAAATACTTCGTAAACGTCAGATGTGAGAGTGAAATGTGTGTGTGTGTTAATGAATTCCAACCAGTCGTAAATCTAATCCCGCCCATTATATCAGACTGACAACTATATATGGGCATCATATTATGACACCAAACGAAGGATATCAACATGTCTTGTCTTCTCAAAAGCGAATGAAAAAGAAAAATTTCTCAAATGCAGAAATTGAAGTTTTATTATCATAAGTTAATTTTCAAGCGTAGCCTACATGGCGAATCAGGTCCTACAATAAGGAAGCTTGGCAGCATTACAGATGCAGTGAATGGAGTTTCATCTGTTAATCGAACAGTCCCAGAAATGAAAAGAAAATGGTTCGACATGAAGCTTGACTGCAAAAAACGAATGAGTTCACTTCGAAAAAAATGCTATTACTGGCTCTCATAATAAAAGTAAAAAGAAAACCCGTATGTAATTACTATATATAATATTTTTTCAAAATGCTGTGTAAATATGTACCCGATTAAGGTGAATTAAAATGCAGCCTTATTAATGAGCAAAACGGTCGGATGGTAAATGCACTATTCCCACGTGGCTGGAGCGGGTGTAGATTTCTGTCGTACCAACTAACATTTGGAAGATACGAACATTTTAATGAATCCGAAAATTTACACCAGAACCACTTTACACACGATTTACACACAAATTCGTTCTGCTCGTGTTTCATGAATGAGACCCATTGAGTTTAAGGAAGAAATGTTCCACCAAGGAAGTGCCCAGTCAGGTCAGGTGTCAAGGGTATCCCAGCAAACAAATTTAGGTTCTGGGAACGTTCTGGGAACTTTAGTTTTTGGTTCACAGAATGTTCCTAGAACTTTCCCTTAAGGTTAGGGGAACGTTCCGTAAATATACCTAAAAATAACCTTCATGGAACGTTCCTATAACGTTCTTGTTTGGTTCCCAAAAAAATAACCACATGGGACCATTTGGGAACGTTAGGGGAACGTTCTGTGTTTGCTGGGATGTTCCCTAGAGAGACGCCAAGGAAAGTGGAGATGATGTATAAGACATGCTTCAGCAGAACTGCGTCTGACCAGAGACAGTTTTTATGTTTTCCGGAGATTGATAAAACATGCTCTTTCCCTCATTGAACTGTTAATGAACCTAGTATACAGTATGTATGTCAACAGAAATAAATTTAAATAAAACGCACCCAAGAGTAAATCATCCATTTTCGACTGTGTTTAGATCTGAGTCTTATTGTAAAAAGTCACAGCTTTACATTGTCATGACAGGTCAGGGGTTGACATGATGGCTGTAATTTTTCACTGGTTAATAAGTGATTTTCTGACACTGCTATTATGCGTAGTGCTTTGTGGATACACTGTCCTGTTTGTGTACTGTATGTTGATGTTGATTTCAGAGTATTCAAATCTATAGATTCCTGTTATAAGAGCATTACTGTAAACTCAAGTTTGTCTTTACAAACTCAAAATCAGAAGTGTGCACAATCACACAAGGAATTTGTTTTAAACATAAATACTGTACAAGATACAGAATGTATGGAATAGTCAAACTGCATGAAAAACACAGTAAATGCAGTTACACAGATGTACTTGCTGATGTGTGTGTATAGGACAGTGCTGGCGGGACTGAGGGACGAGGCAAACATTCATTCCTGTGATAACCGACAGAGCTTAACTTGAACCCTGAACAACAGACTTAACTGGACTCACACTGTTAATCCTTATTCAGTAACACTTTACTTGAAGCGGTGTGCATAAGACTGACATGACACACCTTCATAATCATGACATGGCAGATGTCATAAATATGAAGGAGGTCTTATGCATGTTTATGACAACTGTCATTAAGTGTCATTCGCTCAATTATGACATTTTTAATGCAAACATGACATTGTGTGAGATGTCTTTGTTATGACAACTTGACATAAACCAATACATTATAACCTGTCAGTGTCTTTGTCATGACAACTTGACATTACCAAGACAACATGAATTGTCATAAAAATTACATAGCAGATTAATTATCAAACTTTAGAAACCACTTAGCTTTATGGGTTAACATGTCATTAAACTGTCAGGTTGTTGGTTTTGACATTGGCTGTCATGAAGCCATTATAACTGTGTCATGAATGTTTTTCTTGACCTCAACTACAGTGGTACAAATGTAATTTGTCATTAAAATGTCATAATGGCTTCATGACAGCCAATGTCAAAACCAACCACATGACAGTTTAATGTAATGTTAACCCATAAAGCTAAGTGGTTTCTTAAGTTTGATAATTAATCTGCTACGTCATGTTTATGACATATTTATGACAGGTTGTGTTGTCTTGGTAATGTAAAAGTTGTCATAACAAAGACATCTCACACAATGTCATATTTGCATTAAAAATGTCATAATTGAGCGAATGACACTTAATGACAGTTGTCATACACATGCATAAGGCCTCCTTCATATTCATAACATGTGTCATGTCATGATTATGACGGTGTCATGTCAGTCTTATGCACACCCCTTCAAGTAAAATGTTACCAATTAGGTAAAGCAGAATCTGTATATTATTTTTAAAACATAAAATACCTGAGAAGTATAGACTGACATATAACTAGTAAGACTTACCACATTGGCAATTGTTTTATCCTTACTAATTTTGGTTAGTTTTCTAAAGTTAATTCACAACACAGTATATCCTCTATAACCATTCAGTATTGTATGCATTTCCTGTAAATACTAGAGGAACCTGCAGAACACGTGTGCACACATACGCATATTAATTCATCATCAGTCTGTCACCGCCATCTAAATGCTCAATAATATGCAGAATTCTTTCCCCAGGGGTGACAGTGCAATGCATTATGGGAGTGGCCCTTTAAATCACAGCCAGCCTCTCTATGGCTTACGCTATACTACAGTTACATAGGATTAATCTATGTTTTATTTATAAACAGAAAACTACGCAGTGTTGTTTAATATTTGATTTCTTTGTTCAGTTGTATTAATTTGTGCTAGTGGTAATTTGTTCTTATTGTATTACTGACTGTATACTTGTCTTTAATAATGTTTGGAACTTATTTGAGTTAGTCTGTAGTTTCTCAGTTAGTTCTTTAGGCTGCTGATGTTTGTCATGGTATTCAGCTGCAACCAAATGTTTTGCAAAAATACACAGAATAAATATGTTTGATATCTAAATGTTACCATATTGGAATCAAAACTTGGAATCTGCAAGAATAAGCTAAGAATAAGAATTTCTAATTAAACTGACACCCAACCCTAACTCTCACAGCGGGTCTTCTGCTGGGTTTGTACAGGAGTTTGGGAGGATCGTTGCACTTTCGTTTGGACTGAAACTTTGTGTCTGACCTCTCTGTGCCTTGTTAAACTTGTAACCTCTGCAGTGTGTTTCTGTCGGTGAGAATGAAGCGTTTGTCATTTTCCTTTGATGTGTGTTTCCCAGCAGTGAGGATGATGGAAGTGAGCGTAACTCAGACACAGACAGCAGACGCGAGTCTATTCCTGGCTGTAGGCTGATAGCGTGAACACATATACGCTCCAGACACAGATCGATATTTAATAGCAGTGTTGACTTTGTTTTATTGGGGGTTTGATGTGTCAGGTGAAAGCAATACACGCAACTCTTTAGATGAGGTTTAGTTGAGTCCATCTGGAGATGTTCAAAAGCTGCACTGATAGATTGAGTTATCTGAAGTCACAGAGTTGGGATGTCTTGAATCAGCTCTATTGGGATTAGAGAAATATGAGCAGAAGAGACTTCTTTAAAACACATAAAAAAAATTTACTGACCCCAAACATTTGAACTTTAGAGTATGTGCCAGACCTAAAATATATTAAATAATAATAATAATATGGAGAAAACAATCTGATGCAGGACTGAAGGAAAGAGAGTGTAAAATAAAATAAACGAGTAAAAGAGAAATGGGTGACAAGAGAAATTAGCAGAGAAGGCAGATTGCTTATACATTAACATATGAAACAACATAAGAAATGTTATTCAGCCAAAACCCAGGTGTGCTTTATCTCAAACTTTTAGACTTTAGATTATCTTAAAGATGGAAAACAAAATTATATTTTAATATTTTGTTAGTGTACAATTAACTAAATATTTCTAAACAATACAATTTATATTGTAAATTGTATATTTTACTTTTACTTCTATTTTATTTATTTCTAAACAATACAAACACAGAAATAAAATTCAAATAATAATGTTTCCCAAAGTCTAAATCAGAAGTGACTCCAAGTTCCTATGCATGAGTTCAGCTTTCAGGTTTAGTTAAGACTGGATGTGCTTCTGAATCTGAGGTGGTTAAATGTGTGTGTGGTGCATGAGCATGAGTGTATTCAGTGGCTGAGAGCTGAATACCACATTAAAATGTAATGGTAATTAATAACTTCAAGAAATTAACCTCACAGCTATATTCAATGATTTCCAACCAAAACACAACAATAACACTCCCAACAACCAAGTGGGAAACCGACCTGGCCATCTCTTCCAACCATGAGTACTGAGAACAAATTTGTAGGAACACATTTTCCATGACCAATAACACAAACCTGCAACTTATACAATATAAAGTCATTCACAGAACTCACATCACCCAAAGTAAAATGTTCAAAATGGGCCTACACAACACTGATATCCGTTCACAGTGCACTTTAGGCAGCACAGACGCCGATGTGCACGCCATGTGGCACTGCCAACCAGTTCACTCTCTTTGGATGACAGTCACTGAGACCCTGTCCACCATCATGAGCCACACAACCCCATCATCCCCAACACTCTGGCTCATAGGCCATCTTTCTGGAATCCACATCCCACAAAAATACAAGAATCTGTTGCTCATCTCTCTAGCTGTCGCTGAGAAAGTAGTTCTCCAAAACTGGAAATCAAAGAAATCTTGCCACATCAATCACTGGACAAATTTAATCTCAGAACACATTTTAATGGAGAAACAAAATGCACACAGAAGGAAGCAAATATCAGCCTTTGAAGACACCTGGTCCCCATTTTTGAAATGTTTTAATACCACACAAACATAACTATAAGCCGTGCACATTACCAGACACACACCTCCTACCAGACACATACCTCCCCCTTCCGTTATGTAAGTTTATAAAAAAAGTATTTTTTAATTTTTTTAATTTTTATTTATTTTTTTATTATTATTATTTTTGCTTTTGCTCCTGCAGCTATCACTTCATACATACACATAGGCATACACTATTCATACTCGTGCACAACATGTTTTCAAGAATTTGCTCAAGTTGTGTTGTCATCCTACATTTTATTAGTAGTTTGTAAGATTTGTCAGTACATAACAATACAGAAAAAAACGTGTCCTGAGTTTCCTTCCTATTAAAAGTAAATTATGCCAAAAAAAACAACAAAAACAATGACATCAAACAATCTAGTGTTTCCATGGCTGTCATATGTTTGCTATGTACAGTGTTGGGAAGGATACTTTCAAAACGTATTTCGTTACAGAATACAGAATACATGCCCAAAAATGTAATTTGTAACGTATTCTGTTACGTTACTCAATCTGAGTAACATATTCTGAATACTTGGATTACTTCCACATTGAATTGCATTTTATAAGTGTAGTAATGCGGAATGGTGATGCGATGGTGACGCGTTGTAACATGTAGGGATGGCGCTGCCAATAAAGTACCTAAAAGCTGTCACAAAGAACCAGAAAAAGTATTGATTATTAGCAAGGAGATATTTTAATTGTTTATTAATAAACAAGTGTTTTCTGTCTGTCTGTGTCGAAGTTGACGATGCTGACTCGCGATCTTTGCAGTAGGCTATAAGTGAACGCGCCAGAGAGAAATGCGCATTTCATAAGGATTAGGCTACATTGCAGAAAGCAGTCTGTTTCGTTTTGAATTGTTCTGTTTAACTGTAGACATGTCTGTGACTGTGAGGCAAGTATAATCTTACGCTAAGTTTTGGGTCGTTTTAAGACACAAGCTCCAGTTCACGCGCCGGCGCCTCCATGTCTGGATATATTTAGCCTACTTCTTATTTATTAAATCCAGGCAATTGGTTTATGAAATATTTATTAAATATTTATTAAAATTAATACAATTAATACAAAATGAAATTCCCTTTAAGGAAAGGCTTTGTGCTTTCTGTTTGAGGAGCTGTGAAAGTTTTAAAGCAGTCTTTTCAACGCATCCTCATCCCAAGGCGTCATATTCCGACACTTTGACAAAGCGTCTAAATCCAACGCCCATGGAACCCTTTAGCGTCAATATAACACGCAGAGAGATGGGTAGGTTTAGGTATGGTGTAGGGTTAGGGTTAGACCGCTAGGAGGCGCCTTCTGACCCATATATATCGGCGTCTCATATTGACGCTAAAGGGTGCCATGCGCGTTCGATATAGACGCTTTGGCAAAAGCGTCATTATATTACGCCTTGGGATGAGAACGGGCTGGTCTTTTAGTGCCGCTTTCAGAGTGGACACTTTTGTAACATTGTTTTTTCCTCATAAATGCGAACGCGAAAAAAATAATAAAATTAATATTTTATGTTCTATGGAGAGCCAACCCTTCTTCATCCAGTGGGCAGTATTACTTTTGGTTTGAGCAGAGTGTAATTCACAGAAGTAGGCTACTAAAAAAATATTTTGCCACCTAAAAGTTAGTCACGTTTTTGTGTCACGCATGTTTATTTCCCTCATTTTAAATAGAAAACGCAGGTGTAGACAGATATTTTTCTAATGTCTGGACTCCTTTATTACGGGAGTATATGGATAAACAGACTTTGATTTTCTGATAATTTCTATTTAAAGTTTTGACTGCAAATCAAATGCAGTCCATAACGCTGGAATTGCTCAATTTTAAAGTATTTATTTTGTGGTGTAGGTCTACATATTTTATAATGTTAACTTCAAATAATTCTTATAGTAATTTAACACTAGAACTACCAAGGCGGTCATTTTGACCGTTTTTAAATTTTACAGTGTAATAACTTTGTTAAAATAAAATCAATGTGGCTGTAGGACTCTGACTTTTCCTAAATATGTGTATATTTTATTCTGACACTGTTATTTTATTAAAATCACAAAACACAAAACAGTTCTGATCAATTTCTACCTAGAATGGCCATGGCGGTCATTTTGACCGCACGCATAATAGATATCATAAGTCCGCTACATTTCCCGCCATCAACGCGCACATATAGTTCAAGAAGTGCACAAATGAGCAAGTTTCTCAGAGGGACTTCATCACGCGACTGGCAAGCGAACTTCGCTCCGACCACATGAAATCAAAAGCCCCACGACTGGTGGTGCGATAGCCAGGACCCGGGCTGGAGCAGCAGCTGATGGAGAGAACGATCAGTGCCAAGTAAGGAGGAACTGCTAAAAAAATAAAACCCAAGGAGACATGTGCCCAATGTCACAAAGTATAGTGTGTGGGAACTGCACACGAAATGCGGTGTTTGTGTGGACTGCGTACGCGTTAGTGAATGATGCGGGGGTTTTTTGTGCCGTTCAAATTAGCCCTTTATTATTACCTATCGTAACATTGTATATCCATTTATTTTTAGATTTTGTATTGATTATTGAACTTATTTACAAGCAGGGCTGTACTAAACGGTATGAAGCTTTGACGTTTCCTAACTTTTTTGCATGTCTATTCACGTGGTGAGTGTGGTGAAAAATATATTTTTGACGCAAAATTTTCCTTAAATTTCCTTAGACCTGTCGGGGCAATCTTTCTTTTGTGCTTGTTTTAAGTGCGATGACGTTATAACATGACGACAGGAATTAAAAGCATCATTGGAAAACTTAAAGAGAAAGGTTAAAATTTAGATATGACATGACGAAAATTATGTTCAGTATATGACCGTCAAAGTATGAACGGTCAGAATGACCGCTGTGGTCGTTCTAGTAGTTATGGAATTCCGGTAGTTCTAGTGTTAAAGATGTGGTAGCATTGGATCTGGACGGGAAGATAACTTAGGCTACTTTAAGATGCTTCTTCAGGTTGGAGGTGGAGTCTTTGGACGCTGAAAGGAGGTTGGTTGCTGGCAAGCAGAGGTTGCACTGCAGTTAGGCTATATTTCGTTCTCCCTTCTCTTTCTTTAATGTGAAATGCTGTTTGAATTTCCAAGATAGAAACGCATTCTTGCCCTGGCTCTGTTGTTCCGGCTCCATCTCTACTCTAGCTCCCGCTGCTCCTCTTCTGACTCATTGTGACTGATCACGCATTTTTTCGTTTTCACATTGGGGCTTCTGGGAAATGCTGAGTTGCCTTAATTTATTTAGAGAGTGAATAAACTCGTGAAACAGAGAAGTATCGTAATGTAATCCATTGATTTCAACAATGTAACTGTATTCTAAATACCAACCATTTAAATTGTAACTGTAACGGAATACAGATACTCATAATTTGTATTCTGAATACGTAACGCCGGTACATGTATTCCGTTACTCCCCAACACTGGCTATGTATGATGAAAGGCTGTTCCTTTTTCGATCAGGAACTACAGTCTCTCCTAGCGAAAGGGGCCATAGAGAAAATACTCCACCCAGAGAGAGATTCAGGGTTCTACCGCCGGTACTTTATTGTGCCCAAAAAGGGGTTCTTCCTTTCAGCCTAGCCTTATCCCCACGCACACTCACCAAGTGCATGTATGCTGTGCTGGCTCCCTTGCTACTGCAGGGCATCCATGTGCTAAACTATGGAGGCTGGCTCATATAAGCTCAATCAGAGGATCTGGCAGCCCTCATGAAGAAGTTGGGGATGAGATTGAACTCCAAGAAGATACGGCTACGTGCTCCTCGGCTTTTGGAAGGAGCCATGGTGCCTGAACCATGTTGCCGTCGCAATCCTTAAAGATGGACACCTCCCTCACGGGCCCAGCCAGAGGTTGATGGAGGAGCCTTCATCATCTTTGACACTTAAATTGTCTAGAAACGCTTCTAGACCTCTGAAACACTTCTTCCCACACCTGAGGGCCAATCATGTGTTGGTCCGTACAGACAACACATTAGTAGTTTCTTATAATAAAATCATGGCGGACTGCGTTTGTGCTCCCTTTTCAGGCAGGTGCACCAGATCCTGCTCTGGGAAGAGGAGAAATGAGAAAAAAAGTCACTAAAAGCAATGTACATTCTGGTGCACGCAAACTTGGGGACAGAGTCCATATGGCGGAGGTAGGCCAGAGCGGAAGTGGACTTCCTCTGAGGAGAGGACCTTCTGTCCCCTTTGGTTCACCCTGACACCTCCAGGTCATTTCGGGTGTTGGATACCATGGTACCGACGTGGCAGAGGCTGTGTCTGTACGCCTTTCCTCCATTAGTTCTGCTCCCGGGAGTTCTTGCAAGGGTTTGCCAGAACCAAGTCCACCTCCATGTCTCCGTTCTGTCCAACCTATGGTTCTGATGTCTCTCCTAGACAACATTCCATGGAAGATCCCGATTCGGACAGATTTTCTCAAGTGCAAGAGATGATCTACCACCCCAAGTCGGGGATCTGGAAACTTTGGGTCTGGCCCTTAAGGGGTCCCAGCTCATAGATTCCAGTCCCTCAACCAAGGTTGTTGAGACAATTTTGAGTTCTAGAGCCCTTTTCACCAGGAAGCTGTACGCCCTGAAACGCATCTACACTAAAGGTCCATGTGGCTGGCATCGCAGCTAGCCATATACCTTTTTTTTCACAAATATCTTTATTGAATTTTAATGTTTTTCAGACATACAAAATTTTATTTATTTTTTTACACAAAAAAAAAGAAAAAGACAAGGCCTCCCCCCACCCTAGAACTCCATCAGTAAAAAGTATAGTTTACATGTCACAGGCTTTTGCAAGGCGCAAGAAAGGCAACCACATATCTTTAAAATCCTCAAGGTTTCCTCTCGCACTGTAGGTCAGTTTCTCCAGTGCCATGTTGCTAGACATTATTTTAATCCACTGGTTTATCTTTGGTCTTTCTGTGTCCTTCCAGTTCAGAGCGATTCCATGTTTAGCCTGCAATAAGCAGAAACGAACAAGCTTCCTCTTTTTTTGTAGTCCCTTTAAAACCATTAGGAAAAATGTGCAGTAAGCAGAGTTTACCGTCCATTGGCACGTTACATTCAATCAAACAGGAAATAAATGTAGTTCCGGACACCTCCACATACAATGAAGAAGAGTGCCCTTGTATACACCACATTTTACACAGACATCAGGAATATTGGAATTAAAATGGTGAAGTTTTACAGGAGTAATATAGGTTCTAAATAACCATTTGTACTGCAGCAATCTAAACCTGGTGTTAATAGTTTGCGTCTGTGCCAACAGGCAAGAATTGTTCCACTCATCATCTGAAATTTCTGTTTATAAATCAGTTTTCCATGCTTGTAAATAAGAAAGACTACTTTCTTTTGAGGAAAGTAGTAAAATGTTGTAAAATTTGGAAAGCAATACTCTGACGATGGTTAACGGTTATGTTCTCTATAGAGAGTGGGGGTTTGAAATTAAAAATAAAAGTGTGTAAAATTTAAAAGACTTCTGAGATGAATTACTAGGCTATAGCTAGCTATTAATCGCACTTATGTACATATTAAATGCTAAGATTTATATGCTCTTTCAGCCATAAGAGTTGAACTTATTTAAATCAGTCTTTAGCCTACCCAAATGCTCCACTGTTCTCCATAATGGTAACCAACTGTAATTTAAATTGTTCTAATAATTGCAATGTAATTGAACATTAAACACATTTACACATTATCAAGTCTTCCCCTTTCCTCATTTTCTCAAAAACAAATAAAATAACACTTAATTTCAACATTCTCTTAATTCAGCTATATGCAAAGCATGCTGGGAACTAACAAGCACCGCCCAGTTTCAGTTAATGCAACACAAATCATTCATGTAATCCAACACAAACAGATTAAGTAAACTTTAATTTTTAGATATTTAAGCAGATATAACACAATCAAATTAAGTTTGGACAAAATGTGTTGCTTAAGCTCATTTGAATCAATTTGAACAAGCAGCCAAAATATTTTTCATTGCAATATATTTAAAGCATTCCAGAACAGACTTTCTGAAATACTAACAGAAATGAAAGACTTTGCCTTTAGATTAACTTTATATTTTCTTTAATTTTTTGAATCGTGAAATTAAACCCTTTACATTAGATTAACGATTGATAATTAAGTATAGTGGAAAATTATACAGGTTAAGTTAATTAAACGCAATACAATAGTGTTTTGGTGGTGAAAGAAATAAATGTGTGTTACTTTAACAAAAAATATTTGGGTAAAAAGAACAGTGCCACAAAACCAATTTTTTGAGTGTATATAGGTCCCCAATTTTATTCCTGGTTTAAATCTATCATTTCCCCAAATTGGCGACACACATGAGAGCTTAGATACAGTACCTCCGACAAGGCAGAATGAGATTGGTGCCAGATTGAAATTGTATTTTTGAGAAAAGGATTTTTTGTGTCTTTTAATAATTGTTTAATTCCGGCTGCATAAAGATAAGATGTCAAAGCTTCAATGTATTGTCCTCAATGTGTCTCCAATATAGTGTATCAATGGTAGAAAAATAATAAGTAGCAGCACAAAGTTGAGTTGCCCAATAGTACAACTTGACATTAGGCAATCTAAGCCCCGCTCGGTCATGGGGCAGATACAGAAGGGAGAGCCGCAGCCTGGGGCGTTTACTACTCCATATACATTTGGTAAAGGTTTTATTCAAGGAGGAAAAGAAGGAGGCTGGAATGCGTAAGGGGATGGACTGGAAAAGATATAAGAATTTTGGGAGAATGGACATTTTAATAATATTAATGCAACCTATCACAGAAATTGGCATCCCACCCCAACTTTCTAAGGAATCCAATACATTTTTTTACTAAGGGATCATAATAAATAGATACAATTTTCTTTATGTCAGGATTTATTTTAATTCCCAGGTACGTGAAGCCTTCATAGGTACATGTAAATGTAAATTGTGTTTGTATTGTAGGGTTATTTTTGTTCAGCATAAACGGGGAGCTTTTCTTTTACCCATAAACCTTTAGATGGAAATTCTGTTGGGAGACATCCTCTGGTGTCTCAGTTCTTAGAGGCTATCTGCCAGTCACAAGTTCCTTTCTGGGACCTAGCATTGGTCCTGGGAGCATTAATAGAAATATAATTTGAGCTATTGGAGTCTGTTTCTGAAAAAATGCTAACTCTTAATGTCTTCTAGGCTTTTTATCTCCTCCTCATGAGACACAAGAGCAAGAAAGTCTGCATTTGCTATGTCTGGTTGGTGTGTGAGGATCTATGTCCACCGCTCAGGTCAGTGGAGTGAGTCCTCTCAGCTTCTGGTTTCACAATGAAGGGAATGCAGTCACCAAGCAGTGCATCTCGCATTGGATCCCTGACGTGATGACCCTCTCCTATGAGGCGTGCAGGGTGGTGTCGCCTCTAGGAGATAGGACCCACTCCACAAGGAGTGTTGTGTCCTTTAAGGCTCTTGCTTGGGATGCATCCTTACAATATGTTTGTGCTGTGGCAGGATGACCCTCTTCATACACATTTATCAGGTTTATTATCTGGAGACAGATTCAACTCCAGGGTATAATGTTCTTCTGGGTGGATCCGGTCTCAGCCTGCGCTCAACAATTATCTCTCCATATATACACAGCCTTGTGGGGTAGCCACTGTCCTGTGGGATGATGACATTGGTATTACAGTTTCCACTGCACCGAGCCATGATGCGCCGTTGAGTTCCTCTCCATAGGAAATGTGTATGTAACCCGGTTACCTGAGAGGGCTTAGTGTCACAGTTCCAGTATGGTTCGTTATGTGCTATGTTCAGAGCATTAAAATAAATAAAATAAATAATCAAACTAAAAGAAATAGAACAAATGAATACAATAGCGAAAAGATACAAATAGAACAAACAGTGCATTTCAAGTTTTTCAGGTAGTTCTAACAGTAGATTTCAGTAAATAAAGTAATCAAATGTAAAATAACACTGCATATAATATTCACTATATAAATTCAATAAAGATGAATACTTATTAAAGTTACAAAAGTTATTTAGTCATGAGCAGGAAGTGATTTCTTTGTCTTTTGTTGTTTGATTGACATTAAAAACAGACCGCAGCAGGAATATTAGACCGCTGTCACTTTAAGGCAATGCACAGGTCCAATATACTGATACTGTACACATGTCTTTCTCGATTATTTACGTTCACTTAGGGCATAACCTACTATGTTTGCTAGGATACTCACCAAGACGGGCATGTTAACAATATTTGTGTGAATTTGTCAGTTTAAGTGCAAGATGACTTGAAAGCGAACTCAACTTATTATTCAACTGTCTGAGACACAGCTTTCCATGTCTTCTTGTACTTGAATGTTTAAACCGGCAAGGCTTAAAAACACAAGCAAATGACATACTTCTGTGACGCACTGGCCCGATCTGGAGCTTTCTCCAAGGGGGTAATCCATCGACCGGAAGTTGAAGCCGGCCGCGTGCCGCCATCTTGTAGCAGAACTTCACTTGGTTAGCATTCCATTGACTCCCATTCATTTTGGCGTCATTTTGACAGCGAATAACTTTACATCTGAGGCGTTTAAAGACTCCATCGGTCCATTATTTATTTCTAAAGACACACAACAATGTATAAAGGGCTCCATTTCCTTCTATGTTACATTATGGCCCCGTAAAAACAGGCTAACGATTGCGTCATAACCACTCGACGCTCTGTCGCACAGTACAGAAATTACCGTACAGACAGGAGGAGAAGCTCGCAGGCAATCAATGCATTAACTTAATATGGCGTACTGGCGTTACATTTTAAAATAAATACTATACAAAATACTTACTCCTGCTCACTCACGCCAAAGAACTCTTTGCTCAAGCTCGCCGTCTCTGCAAGATTAACGTTGGCAGTTTTCACGCACAGCTACTAGTTTGAGTCGGTTTGAGTCTGCGCGTCAGGAACGGAAGTGCTAAAAAATCGCCAAAAATGGGCTTCAATTGTCTCAACTGAGTTCCAATGAGATGGCTCTGTCCACTTCTTATACTGTCTATGACTTTCTCGCTGGCCCTGGGCCATCAGGTAGTCCTTATTGTCGAACCCTTGCCAACGCTTTCATTATAGTTTTGTGGCTGTCTGAATTAGCCCTGAGTGCCTGTTCAATCACAGAAGGCAATGTGTGCTGTTTGTAAATGACTAATCATATTAGAGCATACAGGACTTTCATTGTACAAAGTTTATAAAGAGTGTCCATGCTTTTTTGACCATCGCTTGATAGCTGTTGTACCACATTGGGAAGCCAAAATGTTCCCAGACCAGATATTAATATTCTGTGAAACATGAAGAGCTGCAGAATGTTCACATTGTTCTTTTACAAAAAGGGGAGAAAACACCATAAGAGTATCACTTCAGTAGTCTGAACCACGTTTTATGAAAATGCAGGCTGATTAGTAACCTTATCATTGCACGCCCATGACATGTTTGACTGAGCGAGAGGCAGCTAATGACACATAACAGTCATGTATTTGATAAATGTGTTGATGAAGAAGAATAGACTGAAAGATACAAAACAACGTTCAGTTAATGAAAACCAATAGACAGAAGCAGACTGACTAATTCTGCAAATAATATTTTCTGTTTACCACTTTAAAAACATTGAATACAATTAACAGCATGGCTATAGAGAAGACTATCCTTCTTATCTGAATACTTTTAAATTAATTTCAAGTCACATTAATTTATATAGAGCTTTTCACAATACATATTGTTTGAAAGCAGCTTTACACAAAAATCATGTTTCTACATTAAAATTTAGAGTAATCTGTTATCAGAGGTGACTATGTAATGTAATGCCCATATGTCAGAAATATGTATAGCTCTAAGATAATACAAATCATGCAGTCAGCTAACATTATGTATTCATTTAGGCGAAAACAATAATCTCATTAAAGCAATTATCACAAGTTGTGATTTCAATATAACATTTGGCAGTCCTGGCAGGGGTTGGCATCCTCTCTTCCCAGTGTTGGGTCATCCTCTCTTCCCAGTGTTGGGTCATCCTCTCTTCCCAGTGTTGGGTCATCCTCTCTTCCCAGTGTTGGGTCATCCTCTCTTGGCAGTCCTGGCAGGGGTTGGCATCCTCTCTTCTTCCCAGTGTTGGGTCATCCTATCTTCTTCCCAGTGTTGGGTCATCCTCTCTTCCCAGTGTTGGGTCATCCTCTCTTCCCAGTGTTGGGTCATCTGAAACCTTCGTAAGAGGCTGGAGCTGGAGTAATCTCTAGTTACCTCAGGATGCCCACAAGCTTTTCTGCATCAGAAACAGATAACATGTTCTAGCTTACTGATGTTTCTGACGTGGAAAAGGGCTGTTTTTGTAACAGATGAAATATGATTTTCGAAAGACAAGTTGCTGTCTAATATAACACCCAAATCTTTAACTGTAGAGGATGAAGTAACAGTACATCCTTCTAAATGCTAATTGTATAAGAAATTCTGTGTACAGAATGGCCCAATAAGTAATACTTAGTAAGTAAGTAAAATTTATTTATACAGCGCCTTTCACAGACTAGGTCACAAAGCGCTTTACAATAGACAAAAATAAATAAGAAAAATAAAAACAGATAAAATTATCAATGAAGGACAGAGATTACCCAAAAGCTCACCTGAACAAATGAGTCTTCACTTGTCCCCAAAACTGTCCACATTCTCAGCAAACCTAATACTGGTTGGCAAAGCATTCCATAGTCTGGGTGCCATAGCGGCAAAGGCTCTATCCCCACGTGTCTTTAAACGAGTGCGTGGTGTAGATAGCAGATTTTGGTTATTAGACCTGAGAGACCGGAGAGGGGTATGAAAATGAATTATGTCAGCAAGATAAGCAGGGGCCTGGCCATGTAAAGCCCTATAGGTTATGGTTAGTATTTTAAATTGGATCCTGTAAGTTACAGGAAGCCAGTGAAGGGAGCAGAGTATCGGGGTGACATGGGTGCTCCTATTTGATCTAGTAAGTAACCTAGCAGCTGAATTTTTAATAGATTGCAGTCGATGAAGAAGAGATTTGTTAAGTGAGGAGAAAAGTGATTTACAATAATCAATACAGGAGGAAATGAAGACGTGAATGAGCATTTCCAGTTCTGAGTGAGAGACCACAGACCTCAGTTTACTAATATTACTTAAGTGGAAAAAGCAGGATTTGGCCAGCGATTTGATGTGGGTTTCAAAAGAAAGGGATTTATCAAATGTCACCCCAAGGTTCCTTAAACTAGGCCAGACCGCAGATGACAAAGGTCCAATGTTCTGCATAATCAGAGGGATAGCGCTGTCTGGTGCTAAAATTAAAACCTCCGTCTTATCTGGGTTCAGCTGCAAAAAACTTTCAGCCATCCAGCTGTTTATGGCATCAATACAGTCTAAGAGCCTTGTAAGTTTGGATGACTCATTTTGCCGAAAGGTCAAATGAAGCTGAATGTCGTCTGCATAAAAGTGATAAGAAATGTTAAAATCACGAATGATCTGACCCAGAATCAGCATGTATAAAATAAACAATATTGGGCCCAACACTGAACCCTGTGGAACACCACAAAACAGGGGTGATGATAGAGACTAGGAATCACCAATACAGACATCAAAACTTCTGTCCGAGAGATATGAGGTAAACCAATCTAAGGCCACTCCCGATATGCCCACCCATTCACGTAATCTCCTAATCATGATATGGTGGTCCACAGTATCGAAGGCGGAACTAAGGTCTAGAAGTACCAGCACTGAACATAGACCTGTATCCGAAGCCATTTGAAGGTCATTATGGACTCTCACCAAGACAGTCTCAGTAGAGTGTCTCTTCCTCAAACCTGATTGAAATTTGTCATACAACTCAAAATTTTCTAAAACAGCTGTAAGTTTATTAGCCACAACTTTTTCTTAAGTCTTAATGGAAGAAAATAGTAGGTCATCCAATATTTGATATCTTTAACACACTCTGTCAACTTAGATTTCTTCTGGTCGTGATGAAATATATAACTGAGTTTAATTGTCATAACGGTGGAAACTAATTCCATTTTTTAAAATAATATTACTAATGGGCATGTATATTGAAAATAGATGAAGGTCTAACACAGACCCTTGTGGCACTCCATACTTTACTGACGTTAACTCGGATAATTCTCCATTTTGAATTAGCGGCAATTCGAGGGTGACATTTGCTTGAATGGTGGGTTCATTATTATTCTTAATGGAAAAACACAACAACGAAACAGTACATTGACAAACTCGCATATATTAAACTTTTATTAAAAAAAACTATTAAGATGGCTTTAATAACAAAACGAATAAGCACGGCATACACTATACTGATAAATAAAATCTGACTCCTGCTGCTTATCTTTGCTGGGACTCTCGTTCAGCTCAAACTGAATTTAGCAGACGCGCTTAGTTTTAAATTGTAGTGTCTGTTCTCTAACTGAACTAAATTATTTTTATAACCTTTTAAAAAAAATCTAAACGATGGAGGAGGGCAGTGCCGCAGTGGGCAAGTGATGTAATCGGTGTGCGGCTGAACGATTGAGACCGCCCTTAAAATGCCTGACTCCCTGATCAGTGCCTTGACCTAAGGTAAATAATACATCAAGTGATCTGTGTGATGTGCAATGTATATCACGCGATTGAAATACCCTGCTGCCTTTTCCCAACCTCCACAACAAGTGAGCACTGAATGGACAAATTAAAAAAAAAACTTAAAACTTAATGCAAACATATATATTATGATTGACATATAAACGTATATATTACATGTATCGAATAGATCACGAGAAAGCATAACAAGAGGCACAGAAGCAATCATCACTTAAATAGACATTATAATTAGGAATGCAACAAGCCACAAAACGGATGCAGTGTGGCATTTTATATAGTGAATGACAGGGTGAAAATAACATCAGAATCTAAGGGAAGATATACACGATAATGTAAAGCAAGACATACACCTCAACGATGGGCGTCATACTGTGCAGAGCACAGTCACTGACACTCTAGATTACATTCACACCATGACTTTTCATCTGATAAGGACGACTAATGAAGGACTTGCTGAACCATTCCTGGTTTCTGTAGCAATCTAAAGCAGCCTTTGCATTGTGATTTGTCCTCATTCATTTCAGCGCTCCTTTAATCGATTCCTTTCATGTCCTGAGCTCTTTATTCATGAAGCATCATGGGTAGAATCTGAAGCAGTTCTGAAGAGATCTATAATCAATGAGCAGACACACCATGAACAACAGATCAATTCACCAAGGTTTTGAACACCTCCAGAAGGCTCTCTTCTGAAAAGATATGAAGGAGTTACAACATTTTTACATTCACAGTCTTATTCTTGCTCTGGTTTCTTTTTGAGGAGGTTTTAAGGGTGTGTGTGTTCAGACATAGAGACCTTGACTGCGGAAACAGTTCGTCAGAGAGAGAAACCTGTTGGCTTGCGTGTGTCTGCTCTCTTTATATTTATATGTCATTTATTGACAGAGAGAGACATGCATAGCCTAGGGACACGTGTCCCTCCTAGGGTCTGTTATTGTTCTTCTTGGAGCCAGTGGCATAGCGGACAGGATTGTAGGGGGTCCCGTGGATTTGTGCTACGCCACAGCCTGGATAGCCCAAAATTGCTACAGAGGGGGTCTGAAATGACAGGGATTTCAGAAATGTTCCCTTTGACAAGGCTAATAAAAGTATCTGATGTCTGGCTGAAGGATACCTTGACTAATGCAGTGTATTATGATATAAAAGGAACACAGCTGGGTCTGTATCACACTACTGTATTTATGCTTGCTTATTCCTGCCATTTCCCACCACAGTCGTGTCAGCCATCCTCATTCTGTTTTACTGCTGTAACCGAATCATTTAAGGGAGCTCTTTCACGCCGTTATAAAGAACAGATTCAGTCTCAGAGCTGGTGTTTCCCAGCATGCCCTGGTCCCTCTGTGTGGTGTCTGGTCTGAAAGATAATGGTGCGCTGGTGTTATGCATTCACATCTCGGCCTCAGGGAGGACGGGACAGAAATGGCTCAGTGGAGATGTGGAGCGTCAAGGTTAGGAAAAGCAACAGGAGAACTGTGCCTGATTGACAGATGGACACTCAAAGACACTAAACCAGTGCTGATTGCTTTAAAGGTGCCCTAGAATGTTTTTTTTTATTATTTTATAATGTTTCCTGGGTTGCCCTTATAATGTTAGTATGTTTTTTAGATCAAAAATAGTCATAATTTAGAAATAAAAGGCATTTTTCCTAGCCTGATTTTAGTCTCTGATTTGAACACTCTGTTTGAAGGGGCGTGTCTGCTGTGAGAACCGGCCACTGCTGTGATTGGCTGACATGCTTGCATATGAAATATGACATGTGAAACTCTCTCGAATACTTTTATTACAGCTGTTATATACGTTTTAACTATTACAGCTATCGAGATTAACGAATCGTGAGATGTTTTTAAAGTATTTAAATCTATTTCCATCACATAAAATGTTGCTGTGATGAGCATTGAGCAAGCAGATGACAGTCTGTTGATCGCGAGACAACGCAGTTTCTCTCTCTAATGCTTTCACCAATGCAAACGATGACATAGCCTACTTCTATGAGAGCTTCGTTGTGCAGTGTAACAGCGTCATTGATTTCATAACGAGTTTGGCAAGAGAGATAAACTCGCGCTGTGTGGATTGTTCTTTGACCGCTTTCTGTATACTTTTTTCACTGAGAATTAGCCTATTTAACGTTAGTTATGTATGCTCGTTACTTGGAGTTTGCTATTACTGTACTAGGATCTTGCGCTGGATCTAACACAGTGTAAATTATCTTTAATAAAATCACTACTTACCGGTTGCGGGAATATAGTTGGAATTACCCCCTTCTTCAGTTTGAGACGCTGAGAGAAGCTTGATATTGTCCCAGGTTCGAAAATAAGTCCGTGGTGAAATGGGCAGAGCAAACTAACAACTTCGAATTAAACTGTTGCGGTATCCGATTAATATAAACATCAACCACGCGTCCACGCCTGTTGACATTTCTTTTCTGTGGGAAGGGTATGAAAATACCTCACATCCCCTGCACAGCCTGGAACATAGCATTTATTCCATGATCTGCCATTTTCTCTCTGATCCTCGCTTGAATCCGATGACGACTCGGCTGTGCAGTGCTTGTCATTGAGGGCTGGGATATGCAAATCTTTGGAGGCGTGATCCCCGACTGTTGCGTCACAGTCGGTATTATGTGGAGATTCGCCTGTTTTTCAGGGGTGTTTTTTAAAAACGAGATTTAAATAAGAAGGAGAAAACAATGGTGTTTGAAACTCACTGTATGTCATGTCCATGTACTGAACTCTTGTTATTTAACTATGACAACATAAATTCAATTTCACATTATAGGGCACCTTTAATAATAGTCCCATTATTACATAAGCTCTGTGCATCACATTACTTTCCATAAAACCCCATTAAAGCGAGTCTACAGCAGACACCTGTACTACTGGTTTTAATGGAGTGCAGATTAATGTTGATGTGAGAACATCATGAGTGCTATTTCAATTCAAGAAATCAATTCAAGAAAGTATCTGATTGATCAGCTGGCTGCCGACAATAGACTGACAGTGTTTGAAATGTGAAAAACAACTCTGTCATTTAAACGTTGAGTTTGTAGCGTGTCTGTTGGGTGCTGCTCCTTTTAGGAAGGATACACTGTAAAATGAATTTTGATGATTTGGTATCACAACTTTTTATATTTTGTCAAATCAACTTAGATAATTAATGTAGTTCAGATAACATAATATTTTGAGTTTCTATTTATTAAACCAATCTCCTTTGTTGTATTAACACACATTTTTAATTTCAATGAACTCAAAATTAAGGCAACCAGGTAACTTACTTTTTTAAGTTAATCCAACTTTTGTTTTACAGTGTAGTTGCACTGGGAAGCGAAAAAATCTTTCAGGAAGAGCTAAAGTGGATTGTTGTTAACAAATGTAAGAACAAAAGTCTCTGTTACACTTTATTTCGATACATTTAGCAGACGCTTTTATCAAAGTGACTTCCAAAAGAAGAACAAAGCCTTCATCTAAGAGCCAACAATCGTTGTAGCACACAATGCCAGGTTTATTTGACAATTAGATGAGGAAACCAGCTAGAGAAGAGATGAACTTGCGTATTCTGAGAGGAAGGATCTGATTTTCCTGATGCTGTAGAGCACAAATCTGCATGAGTGGGCTATAGTTGAGATATGGGTGGGAAAGCTCAGCTGGTCATCAAACAAGAAGATGAGCTGATGTGACTCAGACACCCCTCATCTCCATGAAACCTTGAACGATCTTCCAGTGAGGTATGCCTGAAGACACTGAAGTACATGATGCCCAAGAGAGGCTCCACCTCTCTCCCTGTGGCTAGGAGGATCTGGAGGTAAACGGGGTCAAAGGCCACAGGAAGGTCCAGCAGAATAAGAACAGATGAGTTTGAGTTCGGTCTTGCCAGCCGAAGAGTTTTACGAGTTTAAAAATTTTAAACAAAAAGCTGAGAAAATCTAATTTTTCTGGATTGGTTTCAGATCGATGATCAAAACACAGACGAGTCCATCAACACCCCAAAGCTTCACAGTCTTTAACCCTTAGGCTATGTTTACACAGAAACGATCAGAAGAGAAAACGCAAAAGTGGCGTTGCTTTATCACTTTTTATTTTGCGTTTAGACGAGCGTTATGAGGGGGAAATATGCGTGCATATGGTGAAGTGTGTGAAATTGGATGTAGTGTGCACTCTAGGGGGCGATGTGAAGCACTGCCGCACAACAACACCAATATCTGAGAATATTGTGTACAACTGCTGAAAAGACTCTTGTACGTTTATCAGCGCTGCGAGGGACACTGGAAGGTCCGACGTGTGGAAATAATCCGACATGGTGGTTGTTATTTTCCTGTGCTGGCGCACGCCTGTGACGTAAACGCGTACGCGACGAGAGCAGATTTGCGTTTTTACCAGTTTTTACCCTTTACACGGGAATGCGACGGTGGAGCGTTTTTTAAGATTTCCACTCTGGAGGGTGGTTTCATTTTTTTGCGTTTTTAAGCCCCCAAAACGGCGTCGCCGTGTAAACGAAAGGCACATCCGATAAAATATTTTTACGTTTTCACCCGGAATCGTTCTCGTGTAAACAGGGCCTTAATGTGTTCAGCATTTAATTCGGTAACGTTAGCACAACGTTCGGTAACACAGAGATAATGTTTATTAGCTTGTCTTTGGCCACTAGCATTTGAAAATGCTGTGCATTTACAGGTTTGACCCTGGTGGTTGATGATGGTTAGGGTTCAGGGATTAGCAGTAGTTTGGTAGGCAGCACTGCAGATACCACAATAGCCCACGTGTTCAATATTCATTCAGTTCTTAACAGGAGTTTAAAACCGAAGTAAGGCAGCCCAAAGGGGACACACACGTAATACGCTGCCTTTCATTATTCTTCCTTTATTCATCTCTTCTCTCGGTCTCTCTCAGGGCATGCCACCTCTCTCTCTGGGGTTTCTAGCTTGACAACTGCAGCACATTTGATCTCTAGTGTGAATGATCTGAGTAGTGTGTACTACTCCATCTGTCTCGTGGGGTCAGTTTCCTTAAATATCAGTAAAACTTAAGTCCATGCTTATAATGAATTATAGCTCCATTTATACTTATTTATAAGCAAGTATTTCTATTCTGTAAATATATTTATAAAGACTCATTAAGACCTATACTGCATTATCACTACGTGGTGCGGGTTGAAGAAGGCGAACAGGCAAGAGCTTCAATGCAATTACTTTTACTAATAAAGACACTACAGGCAGAAACACAAATACAAAAACTACTTCTTTGTCGTTTTACGGCGGTTGGCATCCAACATTAATGGTGCATTACCGCCACCTACTATACTGGAGTGTGGACCGGAGAGAAATAAATAAATAAACCATCGAAACAAAACTACCATATAATTTTTAAATAACCTTAACCTTCAATAAACTTTATAAAAAAATAATAATAATAAAAAAAAAAGTATATAGAGCAACCTAAATCCTTTCTGCCAGTCTTGTTTCCTTTAAAAAAATAAAAAAAATTTTTTTTTTAATTTAATAAAAAAAAAATGTTTTTAATTTAATTAAAAAAATTTAAAAAAATTTACAAAAAAAAAAATCGAAATACCAATGTACTCATACCATTTAATGATTTCCCCAGCAATTCCCTCAATGAATTCCCTTGTCCCCCTAATCTTCTTATGCCCTCTTTCATCTTTTCCCTTTCCCTCTCATATTTCTGACACTCAAAAAAAAAAAAAAAAAAAAAAAAAAATTCACATGCTCCACAGATTCAATCTTATCACAAAATTCACACCTACCTGTTAAGTGTTTACCCACAATATGTAAATACTTATTTAACCCACAGTGTCCAATTCTTAACCTAGTGAAGATAATTTCTTCCCTTCGTTTCCTTCCAGTGACCCTCTCTGCCCCAACCTTTTGTTGAATGTCTTTCTCCTCTGCATCCCAGTGTGCCTGCCACTTTTTATTAATTTTTGACCAGATTTGTGCTTTAGCTTCTGCTTTACTTATTGTAATTGCTATATCAACATCTTCTCGTTTACTCGCTTGCTTTGCCAATCTATCTACCGTTTCATTACCCTTCACCCCCACATGTGCTGGAACCCATGTAAACTTTACCGTTATCCCCATCTGACAAATCCGTGAGTGAAGATCTAGTACTTCATATATTATATCCTGTCTCGCTTGAGACTTAAATGATTGCAACCTTTCCAAAACTGCACTAGAGTCTGAGCATATGACAACTTTGTCTGGTTTAACTTCCTCTACCCAATGCAATGCCAACCAAACAGCCACCAACTCCACGGTGAAAACTGATAAATTATCAGAGATTCTCTTCTGCATCTTAACCCCATCTTTGGTACACTGAAAGCAGATCCAACTTTTCCCGACTCAGGGTCTTTAGACCCATCAGTGAATAGGACCAAATATTCACTATACCTGTCACAAAATACTTGACATACATCCTCCGCTCTATTTCTTGAGTGAGTATTTAAAATCTCGGTCCACACTAGTCTGCCAAAGAAGGTGGTCTGACTGGCAGCGGAACTGTTGGGCTAAAGTCCTTTCCCTCTAATCCCATCTCTTTCCCAATAGCATCACCCACCCATCCAAAACTCTGAACTTTAACCCTTTCATGCTCCCAGCATACCTGCATAACTGCCCTTGTGGGGTGAGACCTACCCTGTCCTTGCAGGTTTGCCCAATAATTGGCTGCCAGCTGTTCCCTTCTTAATTGTAGTGGCATCTCACCCATTTCTACCTGCGTTGCAACTGCAGATGACGTACGAAACGCCCCAGTACATATTCTTAGTGCTTGTGTTTGTACCACATCCAACTTGGCCAATGTGGTTCTAGCTGCATCTCTGTATGCTATACAACCATAATCTATTATTGATTTAATCAGTGCACCATATATCCTCTTCAGTGCTTTTCTATTCGCGCCCCAGTCCACTCCTACCAAACACCTCATCACATTTAATACCTTTTACATTTAACTTACTCAATATGGGCCCATGTCAACCTAGCATCAAACACCATTCCCAAAAACCTAAAGGACTCAACCCTCTCCAATACATGTCCATATAACAACTAACTACTGACAGAGCTGAAGGGACTAAATACAGACATTGATGAGAGAAGACAGGTGACACAGAGGATGATAATTAACAGGACACAGGTGAACTAATGACTGGTTAACATGGTAACTGGAAAACAAGACATGTGACTGAGAATGAAAACAAAACTGAACATCTAAACAGACAGCAACTGTGACAATTATAAGAACAGTTATAGTTACATTTATATTATTTTTTATAATTCCTTATGTCATGCTTTTTTATTGCTTCTTTTGGAAGGTTGACAGGTGACAGTTCAACAACATTACGATAAAAACAGGGTTACAGGCTTCATGTTCTTACAGGCACATTTTGATCATGAAATAAAATACAGTACAAGACAAAACACAAAGTGGCTATCTATTCATTTTGAGACCTTACTGTAATATGTGTCCAGAACTCTTCCCACAGAGACAACCCCTCCTTTCTAACAGCGTTTACAATTCTGGCTTTCATTGTCTTCCAGTGTCTCAAAATATTACTACTACCATTCTGGAAACAATTGACGCATGTTGTATTTTGCTGGTAGGGCTCCAACATATCTTTAACTCCTAAACTGTGTCTATTAGGAGAAAAGTCTCAAATATCTTATGTTTCAAAACGTGTTATGATATGTATTACACAGTGGCGGCTGCTGGTCTTTCAAAGAGGGGAAGCTCATTTGTTTTAAACTCGACTGTCAGGTGTGGGGGGGTGAAAGGAGCGAGGACTCAGAGTTGATGGGCTTTATTTTAATAATACAATAAAACAAAATACAAACAAAAACTAAACCGAGGAGGGAAACAAGACTGACTGGACAGCAGGGAAACACACGGTGTACACACATACAAATGCCCACGAACCTGCACAGGACTGCACACACAAGGAGAATAAATAGGGAGCAAACAAGGCAGGGAACGAGGGAGGACATCTTTTTCCTGATTGCCATAGCAAATGAACAATAGAATATTCTACGATCAGGAAAACCCAGCCCTCCTTTCTCTTTAGGGGCGATTAAACTTGTTCAGATTCATTCTTGTCCTTTTCCCATCCCACAAAAAATGTTTCATTAAAATATCAAAACATTTTCTTTTTTAATGCGCATGCTCATAATCCATTATACACTGATTTATACGTATTAATTAGTCAGTTGTATGGTTCCGTGAATTTATTAAATATGCAACGTGTATTACTATAATGTTTTATTATATTATAGTTACAATTACTTTTTAGTCATGCAGATTTATTTCTGCCAAAATAAGTGAAAATATTGTTGTTAATAGTTGTGTTCTTATAAATACTTATTGTGAGTGATAATACAGTTAATAACCTCTATACATGCATCACTGATGGCTTTAAGTAAAGTGAAACCATAGGGTGTCATTTTAAGCAACATAATTTTAAGCAAAATGTTAAGAAATTATGAAGATGGTTATAAATTTTTATATAAAAAAATACATTATACATTTTAAGTTATTTACTTGAAAAAGTAACTTACAGTTGAAAAAAGTAACTTTCTTAAAGTTACATACTAGCAAAACACTCCAACAGTATTTCTGAAGGTATATTTTCAAACTGCTATAAGGAATAGCATGTGGTCGAGGAGATAATATTACCATTCATGACCATTAAAGACATAATTGAGAACTAATTGGTACAGCAAACAAGTGTCTCTGGAACTATTTTATATTTGATAATTTAAAAATCAGTGTATAATGGATTATGAGCATGCATGTGCATTGGGCAAAAAATGCATAAGTAATTATAAAAGTACTGTAACTATAACTGTTATTATAATGCAGTATATATGTCTTAATGAGTCTTTATAATTGAAGATGAACAATCGTCAGTTGTGCCTGAACGTGTTCATTGAACGATAGTTCATGAACTCGTTCATATTGTAGGCGAACGTGAACTGAACGTACTGTATTAATGCCTGATGAACGTTACTGTGAACTCGTTCATTCTGGTGTCTGTGAACGAACGCTCTCTCAGTTTAACTTCGTTCAATTGGGTGCCATATTTCTATAAAGCCTTCCAGGCAAAAGCGAGGACTGGATGCGTCGTATTGTAACGCCGGGATAGCTCACAGCCGAAGCCACTAGGCCAGACAAACTCACGGAGGCGATTGCCATATCACAACAGCTCGCGCTTTATTTCCCCAATCAAACTTGGGGAAACTGTTTGTCCCATGCTCCGTCCACAGCGTTACCAAACAAAACATAAACAGATCAAATAAAATGCGCACCATTACCCGCATACATCGAGGCAACGGTACAATACCATACAGATAGAGTAGACAGTTTAACAGGGCGCGCGCGCAGCTCTTAAAGGGGCCACACCTTATTTCCACTCGTTACAGTATGATCATTTAAACGAGTTTTATGACAAAGTCGGTGAGGATGGGAAAAATCTTACATTTCTGAGCAAACTTTGCCCGCCGATAAAATAATTGCTGTCTGTTGTTGTGGGCTGTGGCAATAATTTAAAAAAATAGCTTGCAACAAATTTATGGAAAAAAAAAGAACTATGAACTAGTTCATTTTTTTAATTGTGAACTATGAACTGAACTACTTCATTTTAAAATGTGTGAACTGAACTTTGAACTAGTTCATGTAGAAAGTGAACTTTCCCAACACTGACAATCGTCTTATGGATTTGTAACGGAGAGTAAATGATGGCCGTATGTTCATTTTGGGGTGAACTATATCCCTTCAATAACTTCAGTATCGATCTCTTCTTTTCATTTATGGTTACACGTCCACCACAGAGGTTCGTACTCCTTTATGTAATAATGTGAGTGTGTTTCCATGTCAAAGGACAGTTATAAGGTTGACTCAGTTGAGGACACACACGTCAGATGTGCTGAGACTGGTTGTGGTGTGTGTGAGCTCTCTGGTGCAGAGGTCACATTCACACAGAAGTATGCAGGAGGCTCGTGTAGCAACAGATGCACTGAGACGGCTATCTTTAACTCAGAGCACATTCACTAACGCTGGGTACTGGTTGAGACGCAGAAACGGGACGGTTTAAAGTTGATCATAAATGAGATTTCTGAGTTCTGGATAGGAACATTAACAGTGAGTGTTTATTTAGTGGGTACTTATTTAGTATACTTCAGTGCAAATTAATGTAATGTGTTCAGACACTTAACTGCTCCTTGATAACAGTTATAAGAAAATGTATTATAGTTTGAATTTACATTAAATACAATTAATTTACCTTTAAAATCCTTTTAAGTGTGTTAAGAAACAGTCATGAAAGTGCCTTCTTAGGTGGGCTTTTATTTCATTAATATGAAAATTCAGTTTTTAAAAAATACAAGATTAGAGATTATACAAGAGGGCATTCAAAAAGCACTTTTTTTTTTTTAAAACAGCCATAAGTCATATGTGCTACTGTTATTATCCTTTAATGGTGCTTAAAGAGGAAGAAAATAATTGATGTCATTATTTTCTAGAAGAAAATAACATATGGCTTTAATGAGTTTAGGGTGAGTAAATAATGACAGAATGAAGGATTCCTTCAACATGACATTATTCACACACACACACACACACACACACACACACACACACACCACGTGAGGAGCTCCTGGGTTCGTGGATCACGAATCTCGCTCCTCCAAATCACCATCTGAACGTGTCAACATGAGAAACAATTACCGTCCGAATAGGGCTTTAGAATAAGTCATTGTAAGGAATTTACTGAAAATACATTTAGTTTTTCTTGTTCAGTCCTTAAAGTGGCTGTATTATTCTGTTTAAAAAGTACCTAATTTAGTTAAAGAGTCTCCGACAATATGTTTACATGCATCCAAGGTCAAAAACTACTATGTCTACTCTGCTCTGATTGGTCAGACGTCCCAGTCTGTTGTGATTGGTCTACTCTGCTCTGATTGGTCAGATGTCCCAGTCTGTTGTGATTGGTCTACTCTGCTCTGATTGGTCAGACGGCCCAGTCTGTTGTGATTGGTCTACTCTGCTCTGATTGGTCAGATGTCCCAGTCTGTTGTGATTGGTCTACTCTGCTCTGATTGGTCAGACGGCCCAGTCTGTTGTGATTGGTCTACTCTGCTCTGATTGGTCAGACGGCCCAGTCTGTTGTGATTGGTCTACTCTGCTCTGATTGGTCAGATGTCCCAGTCTGTTGTGATTGGTCTACTCTGCTCTGATTGGTCAGGCGGCCAAGTCTGTTGTGATTGGTCTACTCTGCTCTGATTGGTCAGACGGCCCAGTCTGTTGTGATTGGTCCGTCCATCGCTGTGCAGTGATCAGGGGCACGCTCAAGTTCAAAACGGTGCGCAACGTTTTGCTACGATTTCCGGGTTGAACGTCATGTTTCCTGGAAACGGCGTGCACCGGTGTGTGTGTGCAACGGGGTTTGAGACACGTTTTCTCTTGTTTGGTGTGTGTGTCAGAACTGCAGTCCAATCAGCAACAACATGTATATAAAGCACACGGTATTAAAGTGAACTCGCACAATGGGTTCAAGGAGAGTCATTTACAAATGTGTTCGATGCAGCTCGGTATACAACAACTGAGGATATTAGAAGACATGTTTGTCGTAAGTTTTATTGTAAAAATATAGGATATCAACATAATGATGTAGTTGTTTATATTTTTAGCTTCATTGCAAGTGTATGACATTTGGTATAGAAATAAACAATATTAATTAAGTGCTTTCCTAAAAATGAGAAAGAAAATGCAGGGTATTAAAACAGTATGAACCATAAAGTCATAAAGCCATAAAGTGAGGCTAAATAGATGTGGTTTAGTCTGAATTAGGTCAGATGTGTTCTTCCGTTTCAGTTCCAGCAAACCCCTTCACTTGATTGGGATGTTCTCTTGTGTTCTGGGCGGCAAGTGCAGGAACTGTAACATCGGGCATATTTTGTAGCATTAAACACATATTTATACCGACTTCATCAGGCTCAGAAAATTCTTCACAAAGAACACAAGGAATGTCCTTCTCAGCTGCCGTAGCTGCAACTCTTGCGTCATCAGAGCAGTGTGTTCAACGCATCACCGTTTCTGTTTAAAACGTTTTCTGTGCAACGTTTTGTCGGGGCTGAACGCAGCCCTGGTGTCATTTTTGAGCTGTATCACAGCACCTGAGAGAGAAGAATGAACGCTGAGTTGCACTTGATACTTTCCAGTGTCAAAAAAGATGAAGTAAAGCTGTATTCTTGTACGAGGGCGCTATGCTTTAGAAGCCGTGACCCGTGGTATCTTCACGGTGAAGTGTTTGACTCGTGAAATCTGTGGGAGCTGTTATTTTCAAAGATGATAGAGCATTAACCTTTTACACCACGTTTCACTTCTGAACACTCGTGATACATAGAACAAACAGCGATAAAACATTGCCAGATTTGCGTTCATCTGTTTCGAGCATGCTTTTAGCGCCACTTACTGGACATTTCACGTTGAAAGTGTCATGAAGTATGCAGGAAGCAACGTAATGTAATTTTGAAATAATGTCGCTACAGACCCATTTTCGAATCGAGGTTTTGTTCCTCCCACATGCTCTTGTCATGTTTCCCGTTTGTGTTTTGATCTGTTTTTCTGTTCAGTGTATGTTTGAGTTTCTTTGTTCTTCCTCTTGTCTGTTAATTGGGTCAGTTCTCAGTTCTCTCCCTGATTGTCACTATGGTTACTAATTGATTTGAGTACTCTGTTCAGGTGTCTTGTCTATTATCTTGTTTGGCCATGCATTTAAGCCCTCTGTTTCAGTCAGTCCCTTGTCTAGCATTATTTCAGTTCTCAGTGATATGTGGTTGTATGTTTCCTTGTGTAAGTATTGAATTAAAGTCTCCTTTCGTTGTGCGCTTGATTACAGCCACCTAACCAGTGACAGCTCTACTGCAGTTCCACCTCGCATGACAGATTTTTGCAACCTTATAATCTTGTAAAGCGTCATATGTGATGGTTGTGTCTCCAGTCAGAGTCATGATGGATGTGATCAGATGAGTCGACGGGTCAGAACTCACTATGATCTGCTCAGCTGTGCCGGCGTCCCTCGCACCTTCACACTTACACATTTTCTCAGTCACCTGTTTCCAAGGAAACCCTGTACTGTGATGACACATCTATTTTTCTAGCAGGGTTGCCTGGTTACAGTAGCATCTGTGAGCGGCTCGTGCCATGACTGACTAACAGCACTGTATCGCTGCTGAAACAAGCAGATGCTTCGTCCCTTTCAACACGTTTGACTTCATACTAGGGCCTGGTGTCACAGACAGGGCTTAGATTAAGCCAGGATTAGACCTTAATTCAGTTAGGGCATTTAAGAAGCTTTTAGAGAAATAAACATTACTGTTGTGCATCTTGAGACAAAACAATAACACTGACATATTTTAAGATATGTTGCTTTTAGTTAAAACCATTCATTTTAGTCTGGGACTAAGCTTAAACCTTGTCTGTGAAACCAGGGGTAGATTTAGTTTTTTCTCAAAGCAAATGTGAGTGGTGTTTGCCTGTGCAGATTTCCTCATCATAATGCTGAGCTCTTGTTTGGTGGCTGAAGTGTACTGGCCCCAAAGAGTCACCTGCTTTCTTCATTGAATTTATTGAATAAACATTTAATTTTGCAGGATTTTCCATATAAAGATATAACCAAGGCAAGTTTATTTATATAGGACATTTCATACACTATGGCAATTCAAAGTGCTTTACAGAAAGGCATTAAAATAATCACAAAATAAAAGCGAAGGAAAATTAAAACAGTTTAAAAGAAATGAAGAGATAAATGTTACAGTTATAAAATGAATTAAAAGAGTAAAAATATGATACATAGATACACTTCTCATCTGGCAAAACACATGTGTATCATACTTTTCACAACTCCCAGTTTTACTGTGAGATTTCCCCATGGTGACACCCTGTGTCTGTGGTGTTCTGTGGCGCGCCTCAGAAATCTACCGGACGTCTCCGATGGATAGGAGGAGCTCTAGGACTGACTCACGGGGTAACCTCGGGTTCACTGCCCCATCAGTACACACCTCAAAAACCCATTTGTTCTGAAGCTCTATAATGGACTCGACACAGTCCGCACCGCACAGAACCTCGAGTTCAATCACGTCAAACTCTCTTCTCCACCACAGACCAGGCCGTCAGCATAGTTTTATCTCTCTTACACAATTCTCAGTGCCATTTGAGTTCAGTTTAGAATAAAAAGGAGGATCCAAAATAAAATTCAGTGTAATCAGTCGATGTACACTGGCACAGTACTCGTTCAGTAAATGCACAGCTAAACAGAAGTGTTTTGAGTCTGGATTTGAATGTGACTACTGTAGGAGCACATCTGATCTCTACTGGGAGCTGGTTCCAGCATAATACCTAAAAGCAACTCTCCTTGTTTAGAGTGAACCCTTGGTATTTCTAGCTGACTTGATCCTAATGATCTGAGTGATCTGTTGGGTTTATATTCAGTGAGCATATCTGCAATGTATTGAGGTCCTAGGCCACTGAATGATTTATATACCAGTAATAATACTTTAAAATCAATCCTGAAATGTAACTGGGAGCCAGTGTAAAGACCTGAGGACTGGTGTGATGTGTTCATATGTTCTGGTTCTGCTCAGCCAGAGTCTTATGTCTTATGGCCAGAGGAGTCCATTACAATAATGATGAAAGCATGCATGAAAGCAAGTCTTGTCTAATTCTTGCAATATTTTAGAGATGACCAGCATAGATTCTCCATCTTTGAGCGCCATTCTCTGATATTTGAAGCGGACAGAGGCTGAACGTGTGCAGCACATGAGACCTGATCCAGTTTTGTCTTTGCACTAAATGATCCTGGCAGACACTGAATCCCCCTGATATATCCAATGTATTTGAATTGACAAACAAAAACAAAAAAACTTTTGTGAAGTAAAACTCAAAATGGCCCATGCAAAAATCAAACAAAACATAGGTTGCTGGTGGCCAGAGGTTATTGTGCACACGTCAGCAGAGAAGAGAAGTCCTTGTCAGGGACATTAATGTCTATGATTAACGGTTACCAGGGCATATGATTTTTTTTTTTTAAAGAAGAAAAAAATGATATGCACAGTTAAATAAATTATAATTGTCATGATCTGCATGTTTCGTTTTCATGGACTTTTAGTGTGCATTCGTCAGTCACCTGTTTTCTATGTTTCCATTGTTCCTAGTTTCCCGCCAATCGTTAGTTGTCATGGACACTCATTAATCATCACTGCTGTTTGTTATTGTCTCATCACCACCATGTATTTAAGTTTCTCCTTTTCATTCAGTTGTTTTCTGGGGAACTAGTTCAGATCAGATTGGACGGCTGCTGACAACATCATATCCGCTGCTGGAGTTTCCCCGGGACTGTTGGTCATTGAACGGAGAAGCGGCGGATTGTAACGTGAGTGTAGTAATGGGTAACAGTTCAGATGGCGATAGTGACGGATGGCCTTCAGATATGGAGGTTAATCAAACTATAAAGGCAAGGAAAAAATCATGGTCTGAAGCGAGTAGTGGAGAAGAGAGTACTTCAAGACAAACAGCCAAAAAGATTAGAGCTAAATCTAGTGGAAGTAGCTCTGATGATGACAAGCAGGAAAAGTCGAAAGTTATTACTACGCTAAGTAATGATAAATGCCACTTTCATCCAGTGCAGATAACTAAAGCAAATGAGAAGGAAATAGGGAAAATAAAATATTCTAATTTCAACAGTAAACAAGAAGCAACAGGAGATGATATTGAAAATGAGTAGCCTTGAGGTGGAAAGATAAAAGTGCACATGGCAGAATGGCAGCAAAATCAAGAGGAGTGATTTCAAACGTACCTGTGGAAATGCCCATAGAGGATGTGAAGAATGAGACAAAGGGTAGAAAAGTACTAGAAGCCAAAAGACTCCAAACTAACAAAAGTGGTGTTGAAACGGATAGCTTGTCTGTACTACTTGTTTTTGAAAAGATAATGCCTTCAGTCCAAATGGACTGTATCAAATATAAAGTTAGTGAGTATATTCCACAGCCGTTAAGGTGCTTTAAATGTCAGAGAATGGGACATACAGGACAACATTGTAAATGGAGACAAACGTGTGTGAAATGCGGATGAGAACACGACTATGGAACATGTAAAAAGGATGCTAAGCTAAAATGCTGCAATTGTGGAGGTGAGCATAGCGCTGCATATGCTGGATGTGTAGTTCAGAAACATAAGGTTGTGAATAAGGTGACATATGCAGAGGCATTAAAGGGTATTGGCAGTTATGAAATCAAAAACAGAACAATAGAGGATCAGGAAAATCTGAGTGACAATGCAAGATATTCAGTACGCCAGAGTTCAGAAGCAAGTAGACCTCGACTGAAGGATAGCACCTCCACAGCAGCAATGCAAACACAGGTGTCACGTTGAGGAGAACACATTGGTTACATGTAAAGCTGTTAATGTTGCTACATCACAAAAAAGAAAAAGTGATAGGGCACTATCTTGCACCCGGCGCAAATGACTTTGTACACTGACCCGCGTATTTTGCACCCGCGCAAAGCGGGCTTTTCCCTCCACAGACGCACGTCGGTAAACTAGAGAATGAACTTGCGCTCCCTGGGCGGGTCGGCGCAAAAAAGGAGGCGTGTTCCGGCGCAAACAATCCCTGGTGCTATTTTGCAGTTCCAGAAAACAATTGCGCCTCTGACCAGAAAAAACCTAGTCTAAAGTCATTGGCGCGTTGAGCGTTCATGCAGATGCTATTTTAAGCGTGCATGCTTGGTCATAATACAGAGTGTGAACAACGCGCATGCATACACTGTAGATGATTCTCTCATCTACACAGATGCATTTTCCTTTTTGCAAATGATACATTATTATAAGGAAAAATATTAAAACACGAGGGAAATCATTGTTGTGTCCATGACGATGGGAAAAATAGGCATAAAGCTTACATATTTACCCAAATTATTATATGCATGTATAACCGAAGCTAATTTTGGTGGGTTTGTCCCGTCCCCAATGTCACTTCTCTTTCTTTTACGGCCCTGACGAGAACATCGATCTCTTCGGCTGTGAACCGATTCTGAAGCGCGCCTGGTAAATGCGCCGTTATAATAGTATTGCGCCATGGAACAAGCGCACCTCGTTCATCATGCTCTTAAAGGGAATGTGAGATGACGCTCTGATTGGTTTATTTCACGTTACGCCCAAACCACACCTATGAATAATGAAGTTATTTCAGACCAACCCCTTTTAGATTTGCGTCGGGCGCAAGAGTCATTTATCCCGCCGGTAAAACAGCAACAGCGCCCAAGACCCGCCCACAAAGTTACTTGCGCTTCGCGCTTGATACTTGCGTTTCAGATCGTTAAAATAGGGCCCATAGAATTAAGACAGTGGTGGAAGCTGCAGAAGAATTTCTAGGCATCAAAGATGTAAAAGCTGAAGATACACATAGTATGTTGAGTCCTAACAATGGTGGGGGGTCTCAGAGTGTTATTTAATATTATGCTATTCCATCTCTTAAGGCCATTGCACACTGAGTCCGAAATTTTCGTATGCGTTTTTTCGTGTTCGTCAGCCTAAAAAAACGTCACGCACAGAAACCTTGCACACTGAGTCCGATGCGTATTTATTAAACCTTTGCGGAAAAAAACGCAAAAATACAAAATGGATTCGTCAAGCAGTGAGGATTATTTTGTTGCCCACTCTCTTCATAAAAAAAAAGAGAAAAAGAAAGTGGAAATATTGGGTCCATCCAATCCTGAGATTGCGCCGAGAGGAAGGAGAGTTTCAGCTCCTTATCAAGGAGTTGCGAAATTATCCCGAGCGATTAAAAATTTACCTCAGAATGTCAGTGGAAAGGTTTGATGCTTTGCTAGCGATACTGGAGCCACACATTAAAAAGAAGACTACAAATTTCCGTGAGCCAATCGATCCTGAACAGAGACTGGCAGTACATACACACACACACACACAGCCGGCGGAAGCGCTGGGCAGACAGAACAGCTGTATACAGGTTATATTTTGTACCTAATTATAATACAATAGTAATCGAATTGGCTGCTCAATCACACCTAAATCGATCCGAAATTTCGATCTGATTGAAAGGGGATGTTTATTCCTTTTCTAATCTGATCGAGAGAACATGTCCTAAACACTTGATCGAATTAAAAACCGAAACTGAAAGGACTGCGCATGTGCAATGATGTGCGGAACGAGCTGTTCTTTCCAAAGCCTCTCAACCTCTCAAAATGCTTGCTACGGATGCGAAAAACGCAGAAAATCGAAACCGATCCGAATTTTTTTATTACGGATGAAAGTTTCGGAAGCAGCGTGCAAGCGTGATTGAAATAACGTGACGTTGAATTTTTTTTTTAACGTGCGAAAATTTCGGATGCGAATTTCGGACTCAGTGTGCAATGGCCTTTACACTGGAATGCTGGAAGATTGATTTCAAATGGGCAAGAATTGAGAAAAATGTGTTGCAGATTCTTGAGATTCAGGGAATTTGGCTTCAGCCTCACCTTGATTTTATTTTACATGGAGATGTCTGTCAGGTTTGATAGAGTTGGAAACCAGGGAGGACGATGTGCGACATTTGTAACGAATGGGATATCATTCAGAAGAATAATGAATTCAATAGAAATAGATTGTATGATTATTGAAGTATATAAATTAGATGGGAACTTGGTAATAATCAACCTTTATAATCCGTGTAAAACATTAAGCCTAGAAATCTTTGGGAGACAAAGAAAAAGAAAAGAAATTTGGTGTGGAGACTTCAATGCACATAATAGTCTTTGGGCAAGTAAGCGCACTGATAATAATGGAGAAGTAATCGAAGATTTGATGGATGTTAGACAGTTGGTTTGTCTAAATAACAGAAATGGTACAAGAATTGACATGCGCTCCAGCACAATGTCTTATATTGACCTTACTCTAGTTTCTAATAATCTAGCAAATTCTTCTGAGTGGAATATTATAGACAGCACAGGTATTGGAAGCGACCACTTTCCAGTAATATGCTCTATAAATGTTGAGATTTCCAAGAAAGGCCTAAGAAGTGGGATTTTGCAAAAGCTGACAGGAAACCAATTAAAGAAATATGTTGTGATTGAATTACAATGAAGGCTGATATTGAGGAATTTGAAGTCTGAAAGTTAATGCTAAATGCAGCATTTAATAGCGTACCACTCAAGAGGTGGAAAGAAGAAACTGGTCCAATGATGGAATGATAAATGTACAGAAGCTGTAAAAGAACGAAATAGTGCTTTGAGAATTTTAAGGAATAACTTTAAACAAGAAAATCTAATTGATTATCAGAGGAAAGAGGCTCAAGCTCGAAGAGTAATTAAGGATAGTAAACGAAATGCATGGAGGAGTTATTGTCCTACTATAGGGAGGGAAGTCCATTTGGGCAAGAGGATGAGAACCTACAAGTGTGAGAAGTAAAATCAAGGAAGCAATAAAAATGTAGAACAATGGTCGTATAACTGGGGTTTTAAGATTTCATCAAGTAAATCTTGTTATATGTTATTATTTACCAGGAAGAAAGGGATAGACAAACAGAACTTGAAGATATATGGTCACAATTTGGAAACAGTAGATCATTTCAAAGATCTGGGTATGTGGTTAGATCAAAAGGGTACATGGAAAATACATATTAAAAATCAAAATGTAAGAACATTTCAAATTGAATGAGAGCATTATCTGGGAAAGATTGGGGGGCAGATAAACATTCACTAATGTATACGTATAGGGCTCTGATGAGGTCAACAATGGATTATGGATGCTTTGTGTATGGAGCTAAAACACATTTAATGAAATTAGATAGAGTTAATAAAGCTTTGAGGACTTGTACTGGTGCGATGAGATCAACACCAAGGCAATCCAGGTAGAGTTAGGAGAAATGCCCTCTGACCTGAGAAAATATATACTTATGCTTACGTACTGGTGCCGTCTACCTGGATGTGCTAATGAAAATCCTACAAATAGTGTTATTAAAGTATGTTGGGAATATAATTATTTTCAAGGTAATTGCTTTAGCCTTTATTACCCATCCAAATCCGAGGAATTAAGATTAGAAAATTTCCGTTTTAACTCCCCTACCCCTATTAGTAGTATCTCTATAATGTTTCCAAAAACTAAGGTAGATTTAAACATAATGAAATTAAAGAAAGAATGGGAAGAGTGTGAGAAAGGACACATGGCAAGTCAGTACATAAGAAGTGAATATTTTAATTATTTAGATATTTATACAGATGGATCCAAAGACGAAGAAGATAGGGTAGGCTTAGGGAAAAGAAGATCCGATCAGTTGTCAGTTTACACGGCAGAGAGGATGGCGATTACTGTAGGGTAAAACCAGATAGAGTGGTTTGTTGTGTTGACTCTATAGCAGCCCTATACAGTATTCAAAATATGAAATCTAACAGAGAAGATTTAATGTTAGAAATTCATCAAAGTTGACTTTGATTGCGAAAGCTTCGGATAGATGTGAGATTCTGCTGGGTACCTGCTCATGTAAACATAAAAGGGAATGAGAGAGCAGATAAAATCAACAAGAACGAGCAATGTAATAAACGTTACATATAGTAAAGGAGAAGCTATGGCAATAATCAAAAAAGAAATGAAGAAATGGCAGGATAGGTGGGACATGGATAATAATGGAAGGAAATATAATAGTATTACAGAAAGCAATCAATACACAGGGTGTGATCAGAGGGAACAGAAGGGAGGAGATCGTGTTAACCAGACTGAGGTTTGACCACATAGGGTTAAATAAAACATTGGCTATGTTAGGTAAAAGTCAATCAGATGAATGTTTGGAGTGCAAAATTACAGAAAATGCAGAGCATATACTGTTACATTGTAAGAAATATTGTTTTAATTTAATCATCTCTTCTCTATATTGTATTGGGAACAACAGGAGAAGGGGTAGAGGATACACAGAATGATGTTGTGGAGTATCTGAAGAGTATAGGGGTATATTATAAGATCTGGGGATATAAATATTAAAATAGTTATATAGGAAAGTTTTTTATATATATAAGTAAATTAGATCATTAAATCATTACCCATATTGCATACGGTACAGTAGGTCCGGTACTGTTGCCTTCTTGCCTTTGGATTACCTGAGTTTGCATTTATTAAAGAACCTTTAGTTTGTAGAAACCTGTTTTAACCTTTTTCATCATTTTCAACTGAACTGTGACAGAATACCAGACCACAAAATGGATTTTGTTGAGGAAGAACTCAGATCCCTGCATCAAGGGGACAGGCCACTGGAGGATTTTGTAGAGGACTTTCTGGAGCTGTGCCATCAGGAATATTGGAACGAGCGCACTTTAAAACTGCACTTCTGGAGCAGGCTAAATGAAGAACTGCTCCAAATAATGCTCGTAGGGTACGATAACTGATCATTATTTAAGTGCATAGTGTATGTGGCTGGTTCTCCACTCGTTTTTGAGGAGGAAGCCTGCTCTGAACCATCTATACTCGTCCCAACCCAGCCTGCCCCAAATCCTCCAGTGGACCACTCGCAGCCCAACCCAGAGCCAGACCCAACGCCCAAGCCCACCACGGATGCGGAGACAGAGCCCTCCGCAGACCGAGAGACCTAGCCATTACTCGTCACGAACATCGAGCCTGAGCCTAAGCCCGTAACGGAGCTAGAGACGGCTGCCAAGTTCGTCCCGGAAGCTAAGCCTGAGGTTCTGGCTGACCAGGTGTGTGAGCCTGCCACTAAATCCGTACCTGTGGGAATATTGGTGGTGATAGATGAGGAGGAAAGCTTGATCGACTGGGAATCGGAGGTAGTGTTTTTTACCCACGAACCTTCTCTGCTGTTGTTCCTTTCATGAAAAAATATATGTTCGTTAACTCATCGTCACCGCTGGTCCCGTCCAGATCGGAATATTCAATGCCTTTATCGTCGCTGGTCCTGCCCAGCCCTAGTTTGTCATCACCCACAGTCCTGTCCATCACAGAGCCTTCATCCACACTCAGTCTTCCTCTTCTGCACGCTCCCCCGAAGCCTGCCATTACCTCGGCTCTGCATCCGCTTCCTTCAGCCCCTCACCATCAGCCCTGCCATCAGCCCTGATCCGCCTTGGAGCTTCCGGTCCCCAGCTTTGCCCAGGCGTGAGGAGGCCCAGGCTCCGCCTCATCCCTCTGGGCCCTCAGTTCCACCTCAAACCGTCGGCCAATCGGCTCCGCCATGGCTCATCGGCTCCACCTGGGACTGACGTCCCTTCGCCTCCACCGGGCTCCCTCGTCCCACCGGCTCCACCATTCCCACAGACTTCTGGGCTGTCTGCTACGCTCCATCCCTACACCCCTACAGCTCCATCAGGCTCCTTCAGGCTCCACCGGGGTCTTCACTCACACCGGCGTCACCTTGGTCTCTCTGGCCCTTGGTTCCACCCTGGCCACTCGTTGCCTGGACTCTGCCTTGGTCTCCCTGTCCGTCAGTGTCACCGGGTCTCTCGGGCCATCGGACATCGGCTGGGCCTCACCATCTCCCTGCGTCACCTCAGGAGGTTAGGCTCAAGGGATAAAGATATAGAATTAGCTCAAAATATGATTTTTGGTCACACGTTAGATTAGGGGTCCAATTCTCACTATTAACTAACTATTAACTCCTAATTACTGCTTATTAATAGTTAGTAAGGTAGTTGATTAAGGCATGTAGAATATGATCATGCAGAATAAGGAAATAATATGTGCTTTATAAGTACTAAAACACACTCTAGTAAAATGCATGCTAATAAGTAACTAGTTAATAGTGAGAATTGGACCCTAAACTAAAGTGTCACCACCATTTTTGCTTTTCCTGCTGCTGCAGTTACTTTACATGCGTGCACACATGCTTGACTCTATGAAGTCAAATAGCTTTTTCTTAGCAGAAACATCAAGGTCAGCCTTGGCTTGTCTTGTTAGAGCGCATCAGAAGCGCACAAGCTTCAGTGTCTCTTACTGTCAGCTTGTCTTGATGCCACTGAGGTGGAGAAGCCAGAGTTTTTCTGCTGTTCTTATTCTGCTGTCAGTAATAAGCTTGAAGTGATTTCATGCTAATAGCTTCTCCGTCGAGCTGAACACAGTTGTCAGGTTGTGTCAGTTCAGGTAGGAAGAGTTCACATCGCTACGGCCCTGCTTAGTATTTACCTGCCATCATAACACATCATAACACTGTAAAATCTGAGCATTTCTTTCACTTGCAATTCACTGTGTGCACATTCATTCCAGACAATGAAAACCAAAATACAAAGAGATGGAAAGAAGAGCGACTGAGAGCAGTGCATGCTGGGATTTCTGTTTCAAGGACTATAGTGCAGAACGTCATGCCATCTACAGAGACAACTGCCATAATGTTTAAACAGCCATAAAACACGGCAACATTATAGGACAAGATGATTAAAAAAAAAAAACTTCTGAAAGTGTGTATTTGAGATTCTATGTTTTTCAGAAAAAAAATGTCATGTCTATTTCACAACTGAACTTATTACACGTAAGTTCGGGAAGGGTACGCCCATCTTATCTTCTAATTATTACCTGGATATTAATCAGTTCTTTCAGCATCCCTCCTCTTTACCTTCTCCTGCTTCATGTATGTCACCAATGCTATCCCTCCTTAATGGACAGCAAACCAAAACTGCTTAGCATGTATGTGAGGATTATATGGGCACACAAACATATCGTGTCAAAGCAGCTTCACACAAAATGCATGTTTCAGTGTTACAATCAGGAAGTATTCTGTTATCAGTCAGAGATAAGTGTGACAGTGATATACAGCTATAAGGTATAACCTTTATCCTTCCCTCAGGTCATTTTGACCTGGAAATGATATTTGAAGTTTTTTTCACACACAAAAAAAAACTGAATGGATTTGAGGAGTTTTGTGGTTGAAATTTTTTAAAGTAACAAATCCTTCCCTCACGGGTCAATTTGACCCCCATGGGAATTAATAAAATGGCAGGAATGCTTCAGTACAAATAGAAAAACCTAAAAATGCTAAAACTACATGTGTATCTGAATGCTTACTGAAATTAACTGACTTTAGGACCCAGCGAACCAGTAAAGCTCATTTACTCCATATAGAGATATAAGGCCATCGAGAGGATAGAGTCATGAAATCTCATGATATATTATTATTTTCCCACCAATGTAGGATATTTTGAGCTGAATTAAAGGTTCTATATGTAGTTTTTAGCGGCCTCTAGCGGTGAAGTTTCAGATTGCAACCAATTTTTACAAGAGCGCTCGTGCTCGAACTCCTAGACAATGCCGTCTATTGCGCAAATATCTCGGCGAATACTGGACGTATTCGGCGAGCACCGAGCTTGTTGGAACCATCTAGTCGAGCTGAAAAGAACCATACAAGTTTCATAATTTTTCGGTGGTGAGATATTAGCCGAAAATCATCGGGCGCGCTGCAAAATTGCGGACGCCGGTGACGTCATGATCTCTGAAGAAAATCGCTCTTATCTCTGGAACGCGAAGACCCAGAGAGCTCAAATTCGGGGGAGGAGGTCCCAGGCGGACCCTTGCCCGAACGCTAGAGTGGCGGGCCTCGGGGACGCCCCCTACTGGATCGCCGTTCGCTGGGACCCCCGATCTCGAACGGCTATAACTCGGGTACCCGGGCGAGTTGGCCCTCAGGGGTGGGCTCGTTCGAAAGGCCCCGTCCAGCACTACGAACAATTCGAGTCTTGGGAATATTGACCGAAATATAAGCCGAAATATTTGCGCCTTTGACCGGACGTAACTCCCTGACCGTCTACAATAGACTGTATATAAAGGAGAGGCTCGAGAGCGCGTGCACGTAAATCCGATGGATTTCACGGTAAACCCGACCCGGAGCCTTCACATAGAAACAGGAATACTGGCCTTCAGAGGTAATAGCAAAACCTGACAAGTGGATCATTGTAATGTGTGATTACAACCCCTTCACACACAGGCAATAAAAAAAGGATTCATTTTAGTAGAAAAGTTACATAATAGCACCTTTAAAAGGGTTATGCATGAAATTGTGAGTTATTTTGAATTTAAGTTTAATTTTAGAATGTGAGGAATGTGCTTAAATGACTAAATTACTATTTTTTTATTTTTTTATTGATCAAATCTAGAAATTTAAAGGTAAATAAAATAAAAAATAACAAAAAATCTCCAAAAAATATAATCAAAAATAGAAAAAATATTATCAAAATGAAATAAATTAGGTATAACTTTAGGGCTTTGGGTCATTTTGACCCGCGAGAGAAAGATTTGTTACAAAACGCAAGGAACATGTTAAACAATGATTAAAGCTTTTGATTACGATGTAAGTTTATATATGTTTTTCATTTTTTATCGCCATATGCAGTTCAATTAATTTTGATGATTTTATTGAATTATTGCATGTACAGTCTCTCAATTATTATGAGGACATACTGTTTTATTTCTATAGCACTTTTCACAAACCCAAGGTCATTTCACAGGCATCATTAAGAATGAAAAAAGGCAAAAGAATACAGAAATAAATACAGAGTAAATAACAGGGATTTGAAAGTAGGGGAGATGACATTTCTGAGATGCTGGCGAGAGAGAACCACCCAAAACAGACAATATGAACTTGGAAAACATAAATAAATTGGATGCATTGGACCTGAGAAGCCAAGCAGGAGTGCCGGGTGAATCAGCCAAATACTGAACCATGGTTCTTGCAAAACAAAACAAAACTGCGATGTGTAGGGGTAGGGAAGAGAATACAGTGTGTGTGTGTGTGTGTGTGTGTGTGTGTGTGTGTGTGTGTGTGTGCGCGTGCGCGTGCGTGTGCGTGTGCGCGTGTATGTGTGTGTGTGCGTGTGCGTGTGCGCGTGTATGTGTGTGTGTGCGTGTGCGCGTGCGCGTGCGCGTGTGCATGTGCGTGCGTGCGTGCGTGTGTGTGTGTGTGTGTGTGTGTGTGCAGTAGTGTCTTCAGGACAGGTTTGAGAAGCACTGCTCTAGATCACTGTAAACGTCTGAAAGCGCAGAGAATGAGCCCAAAATAGCCACTGTCACACAAGCTCAAAGCAGATATTGCTTCCAACCGCAGGAGTGTGTGAGATCGCGTGACTGTAAATAGTGTCTTGTTTAAATCTAATGAGTCAGTACCAAACAAAACCATTATCATGCAAAAAGAAAATGAAGTGATGTTGCTTGGCCAGCGGTGGATGTGTTTACTGAGGTTCTGTGACGTCTGTCCTCTCATGCCCACACTGTCTCTGACTGCTGTGAACAACTGAGGCCTTCCAGCTGAGACAGACAGACCTGGGCTGTGTCTCAAACCGTACTGCACGTACTGACTCGCTGCATGAACTGACTACATGAACATTTCTAATCAGGATAAACCCTCCACAAAAATATAGAGCTTTTAAACTGTTATTCAGTGTCCATGCGTTGTCTCATTTCTGATCTCTGTACAAATGTAACATGTAAAACTGCACCCTTTCTTCTGTGGAGCTGTGCTTCTGGTCAGGGCACACGGCCCACAATATCATTCAGGATGTTATACGTGAGATATTAATGCCAATACTCTCAACGTGAACATGTACATGCTCTGTGTCATGCATGTGGGCTTTTCACTCTGAAACTATTCTTCTGCAGAACAAAGTCACAATGTCGACAGATATTTTGGGCAACACTCTTTTAGTGTGTCCTTGTTGCACATGTTACATGTAGTTACTATAGTATTAAACTATAATTGAGGCATAATGACATGCAACTAACCCTACAACAAACTCTCATTCTAACCCTCAGTACACATAGTTAAGAAGAAAAGGAAGGACAGGACTTGTTCTATCGTCGGTTGTTGATGTCTGGATGAAGCAGATCTGAATGTCTGGAGAAGTAGGCAGAGAGAAGTCTGACATTTCACCAGAACATCCAATTATGGCATTTTGGTTCAAAATCACTTCTAAAACAGGTCCTACAGTATGTACAGTGTATTTAGTAGTTGGGTCTGATGTGGCAGGGCAGCTTCTTAGAGATGTTCCGCAGTTCTTCTGGATTTAGTCTGTGTCTACATAACTATTGTCTATGTTGGGATAAATTAATGATTAATAACACATATAGGACACATGACTACCTTTTGAGGGGATCATTTTTCAGCGTGAGTACGCTACTCGCTACTACAGGCGAGTACAGTATGTTTGGACATGATAACAGCAACATTTAAAGGGGTCATGAACTGGATTATTTTATTATTTTATGTTTCCTGCGGTGCCCTTATAATGTTAGTATGATTTTTACATTAAATAATTGTCATCATTTAGGCATTTTTCCAACCCAGATTTTAGCCTCTGATTTGAACGCTCTGTTTGAAGGGGCGTGTCTGTGTGAGGCTTTAGTGTAAACACCCACTGCTGTGATTGGCTGCTGTGAGACTTCAGTGTAAACGCCCACTGCTGTGATTGGCTGCTGTGAGACTTCAGTGTAAACGCCCACTGCTGTGATTGGCTGCTGTGAGACTTCAGTGTAAACACCCACTGATGTGATTGGCTGCTGTGAGGCTTTAGTGTAAACGCCCACTGCTGTGATTGGCTGCTGTGAGGCTTCAGTGTAAACGCCCACTGCTGTGATTGGCTGCTGTGAGGATTCAGTGTAAACGCCTACTGCTGTGATTGGCTGCTGTGAGACTTCAGTGTAAACGCCCACTGCTGTGATTGGCTGCTGTGAGGATTCAGTGTAAACGCCCACTGCTGTGATTGGCTGCTGTGAGGCTTCAGTGTAAACGCCCACTGCTGTGATTGGCTGCTGTGAGACTTCAGTGTAACGCCCACTGCTGTGATTGGCTGCTGTGACACTTCAGTGTAAACGCCCACTGCTGTGATTGGCTGCTGTGAGACTTCAGTGTAAACACCCAGTGCTGTGATTGGCTGCTGTGACACTTCAGTGTAAACGCCCACTGCTCTGATTGGCTGCTGTGAGACTTCAGTGTAAACACCCTATTGCTGTGATTGGCTGCTGTGAGGCTTCAGTGTAAACGCCCACTGCTGTGATTGGCTGCTGTGAGGATTCAGTGTAAACGCCCACTGCTGTGATTGGCTGCTGTGAGGCTTCAGTGTAAACGCCCACTGCTGTGATTGGCTGCTGTGAGACTTCAGTGTAACGCCCACTGCTGTGATTGGCTGCTGTGACACTTCAGTGTAAACGCCCACTGCTGTGATTGGCTGCTGTGAGACTTCAGTGTAAACACCCAGTGCTGTGATTGGCTGCTGTGACACTTCAGTGTAAACGCCCACTGCTCTGATTGGCTGCTGTGAGACTTCAGTGTAAACACCCACTGCTGTGATTGGCTGCTGTGAGACTTCAGTGTAAACGCCCACTGCTCTGATTGGCTGCTGTGAGACTTCAGTGTAAACACCCACTGCTGTGATTGGCTGCTGTGAGACTTCAGTGTAAACACCCACTGCTGTGATTGGCTGCTGTGAGACACAGTGAAATGTACCGAATACAAACAAATAATGCTCAACTGAGACATTCTTTGTTGAAAAAAACCCCCCACTTTCCTACCATCAGGATTGTTTGGAAGGTAATGTTATTGATCCTGTGTCGATCTTTCCTCGTTCTCATGTCACTGTTCACTAACGCTCCAGTGGGCGGGGCTAAAGACGTGGTGATGTAGACATAGGCGTGGATATTCTTCTGCAGAGGCGGTCTTTCACTGCTCTGTGACATCATCACTATCCACTTCTCAGATCCTGTCTGTCTCTAGCCTTGGTTTCAATAAAAGCTGTTTTTGGAATAACAGGGATGTTTGAGTTTAGAAACTTACAGGGTAATTTATAGTATAACTCATTCAAGGACCCCTTTAATAACACATTTTGGACACATGACTTTCTTTGGAGGGGATCATTTTTGGGTATTAGGCTAATGCCACATTTGGGTCAGTATAGGCACAGCATGTGTAGCTACTACAGGCGAGTACAGTATGTTTGGACATTACGGCAAAATGTAAGATTTTTGGACAGTGAGAACAACATATTTGCGCAATTTATTAGTGTGCAGTGTTTTGGAGTGACATACAGCGTAGGTCCCTGCACTGATTTTGGGCATCACATTGCGTTGTTGGGTAACAGTTGGGTAGCGAGTAAGCCAGTATAGAGCGTTTTGTGGCATGAAGCGCAAGCGCGCGCCTTCACTCACTCACTCACTCACGCACGCACGCACGCACGCACTCGGAGCGCGTCACAGATGCTGTCTATCTAGGCAGCTCAGTAGGAGTTGAGACAGCTCCTCAGAGGGAGGGTTATCTCTGGTGTCTGGCCGCTGGAGGAGAGGAGAGCCGCCGGGGTGTTGTGTGTGTTCAGCGGAGATCCGCCATGACTTACACCGCGGACGGTCCCCGCTCTCGCGCGTCTGGAGCTGTAACCTCGAGCTTGAGAAACATGTCCTGAGACTGGAGAACAGCCGGCAGAGAACATGACAGTAAGTTCTGTGTGTTAAAGCGACTGGTCTAACGGGATTCACCTCAGCTCTTTGGTCATTTCACTGAAATATGAAGAAGAATGGTAGAGTTTGAGCTGAGTGAAGTCTACATTGCGCTCGCTCCTGTGAGATGTGTAATGCTGGTGTTGTGCTGGGATGTTTAATGGGAGGGTGTGAGGACTGTTTTAGAAACATGACATCATTTCAGACTGACTGAGATCGTTTAAACATTTCCTTTGAAATATGAGCAGACGGAGCGCTACTTTAATGCCGATGAGATTTAATGGGTGGTTTGAAGAGCACTGTGTTATTAATATTGATATTACTGTCATTAAATTAAACACACGAACATCTCGCGCTTCGGGCGTGCATGATATATGAGCGTAATGAATTACATCATTGCATTGACATCATTAGAGAACTGAATGACTACAGTAAAATGGGCTGAATTTTGTACTGTGTGTCACTGTGTGTATGTGTGTGTGTGTGTGTGTAATACCACAGCTGTTTCTAAGACATTTATGTTCGTGCTCAATCACTTTAAAAAAATCACATAATGTAAAAAAGAGAATAAAACACAATGAACGGAGAGCGCGCGCTGCATGACGGGCGACGGCATTAGAAGAGATTAAACATAAAGGCCGGTGTCTCGTGAGATTAAAGCTCTGATCTCGACAAATCACGCGAGGACTCATCATGTCTTCAGTTTCGATGTAAGAGCGTTTATTTTATAAGCAGACTTCATAAAAAGCCTTTAGTTGATCATAAAGCTTCATAATGACCAGGTTTTAATAGATGAAATATATATATATATACATACATATAGCTATATATATATAGCCTATCTTATTTTTTTCATCATACACATTTATGTGTGTGTATATAGCATATATATATATATATAGAGAGAGAGAGAGCCTATATATACATTTAACATTTGAACACATTGATTGAATGTTTGATTCATTCAGAGGCTTGATGTGTTCATTAATGTAATATAGGCCTTCATTATGTATTATATTATATTCTTTATATATCTTATAATAAAATATATGTATAATTCACTTTATTTATTTATGGAGTTAACTGCTCGATCTAAATTGGGAGTTCTCAGTAACTATAAGCTTTTTGATTGTTGACAATTTTGGTAACACTTTATTTTACAGTGTCCGTTACATGTACTTATCATATTAATAACGGGAAATTATGCGTAATTACATGCAACTAACCCTAAACCAAACCTTCATCCTAACCCTATAAGTAGGCCTACATGTTGTTAATTAATATTACTCAGTACTTATTTGTATAATTACACTGTAACAAGGACACCTTAAAATAAAGTGTAACCCTTTTTTCTTAAACATTTTGTTTAAAACCATCTTAAATAATACAAACACATAAAAATGGTTTATGGCGTTTAGATGAAACAGCCATTCTGAAATTAGCCCATAGTATCTACACAGCCATTCACTTCTCAGCCCTTATTTCTGTACTCATGCACATGTACTTCACACACGTACGGCATGCTATGAGCCGGTGTGACGGCTGCTCAGTGGTCAGTGTTCAGCCGTGGTGTGTGTATATTTGTTGTTGAATAGAGCACTGTATCTCAGGCTAACTTTCCATTCATAACTTCAGTGCTGAAATGCACTAGCTGAGAGTATATTGTATTTTTCAGTTGTTATGTTGTGGTATATATGTGTAATAATGCTCCACATAGCTTAGCTGAGCAGCCGTAGCCCTTCAGCTTCATCATTCCCGTTCTGAAGGAGTTTATTCTTGAGCTTTGGCACTGAGAGTCAAAGCCCACACATCCGGTACAGGTGAAGAAACACTCAGAAAGGCTGGTGAGGAAGTGTGTGTCACTGTACCAGGAGTCCAGCTCAGGAAGGAAGTCCCATGTGGCGTCCGATGTTTTTGTGTGTTTGCTCTCAGGGGCCAAACACAGTCCGTACAAAACTTAAAGGCGGTTTCCCGTTTGCCAATTCCGAGTGAACCGTTTTATTTGATTTATTGACATGACTGTTTTTGTACTATAAAATAAAATAACATTAACAGCGCCCCCTAGCTGCAGAAAAGATTAAGATTTGTCATGTGTCCTCAGATACCCTGAAATGGTGCGAGCTGGAGAACTGAACCAGTCGAGAGTTACTAACTAACACCTTACTGAGAACACAACCTGCCCACAAACAAAGACCGGGCGTTGTGGACTTATACAATGTTTGTAAATAATATAATATTACATTACTATTTAATAACATATTTTAACAGTCAATTAACTCCGCATGTTATGCCTTTATGAGCTGATGCAGTGGTCTCAAGTTATTTAAATATATAACAAGTACAGTTGTAGAATTTAATTCACACATGATATTTGTAATTTAATTTGTTGTTATTTGAGATAAACAGTAATAATAAAGGGGTTTTAGCTGATGTGCAATGTGACGCACTGTACATGTGAGTGTTATCTTAATTTAAACATATGGCAGAGACTTTTAATCCAAAGTAAATCAAGATACAAAAATTTTATCAGTTTTTGCTTTCCCTGGGAATCAATCCCATGACCTTTGACCTTTCTAGCACCATGCTCTACAGTTTAGGTGGAAGGAAGGCTTTATTAATTAACTAACTTTATTCAAACTAACTTCATTCATTATAAAGGCAGTGATAGTTTTGTGCTATCAGCCTTGCCAGATTCAGTTTAGGTTATCACAATACCTTGTCAGTGGAAAAGGACCAAGACTGTCCTGGTGTTTATGGAGTTAGAAGACACATAATCGAAGTCGTGCCTAAAACAATCTCATATATCTACCAAACCATCTGATTAATCAAAATTCGTTTGCTTACTTTTTGTCAGGGGTGTCTCTGATCCGAGTTTGAAAAATTATACTTGACTGAAAATGTAAAAAGGCTGAATCAGGCCTAGATTCAAAGCCGCTCTACTCCACACTTCTGTGTCGCAGATTGTCGGGTTTGTCTGCTGTGGAGCCAGCCTCTGTACAGATCCTGCAAAAGTGCTCATTCAGGACACAGCGGCCAAAAAGCTGACAAATAGGACTGGTAGATTCACGGACATTACATACACGGTGGCCATCGCAAAACCACCGCTTCATTTGGTACAGGGCTAAGGATTCTAGCCCTTATGATGGCACATTTATTGATTATAGCAGTGTTTCCCAAGGCACACAAACACTACACGTTAACTCTTCCCAATCAAACACACCAAAATCAATTCATCAGCTCATTAGGCTCCAAGACCAGAAATAGAGGGGTCAGATAAGGGAGACATCCAAAAATGTGCACTGTTGGTGTGCCTCTGGGAACTGGGTTCGGAAACACTGGATTATAGCACCACCGTGAGGCCAATTGTCATACAAATTGGTACACTGCCTCTTGTAGACACTTTGCATCTACATACCAAATTTCATGCTTGCAAATGATTATGATGGTTCTTTTTGTGGCATTGATGGTTTCTTTAAAAATGTTCTTTACACTAAGAAATTGTTAATTGAAAAGTTCTTTGTGGAATCAAAATGGTTCTTCTATGGTAGGGGTTTCCAAACCGGTCCTATAGGACCCCCAGTGCTGCACACTAGCTGTGTTTGAAATCGTCCCCTATACTATCCCCTACATTACTCCACTTATATAGTTCACTTGATGGAGTGAGTGAATTGGGACACTGAATGCACCGGAAGGGCTGCCTCTTTTGCATAGTTTGTGCTTGCTGTTTAATAATGATTTGAAATGGAGCAAACTGGCAGCTCCAGTAGTAATGAAAAGATTTATCTTGAACTCTGTCATGGAAACTAGCATGGATGGATGGATGGATGGTTCAACATTCATGGATGAGATGCTGGAATTAATTCGGCACGACCGTCACAGTGCATCATGGGTTTTCTCTAGCCATTGAGTGTACATTGGTCTTAATTGCGGTGCATTGTGGGATCGAATGAGCGCACTTGATAACGTCCATTGTGGTTTCAGACAATACTACATATGGCTGTCCCCTCAAATAGTGCCCTATTTAAAGGATTAGTTCACTTTAAAAAAAAACTTTTGCTGATAATTTACTCCCCCCATGTCATCCGAGATGTCCATGTCTTTCTTTCTTCAGTCGAAAAAAAATGAAGGTTTTTGATGAAAACATTCCAGGATTTTTCTCCATATAATGGACTTCAACAGGACCCAAACGGTTCAAGGTCCAAATGACAGTTTCAGTGCAGCTTCAAAGGGCTTTAAACGACACCAGACAATGAATAAGGGTCTTATCTAGACAAACCATCGGCATTTCACAAATAAATAAAAAAGTTTAAGTTTTATAAGCACAAATGCTCGCCTTGCTCTGTTCTGTGATGATCGTTCGTGACTCACGTAATACGCAATTACGCTGAAAAGGTCACGCTTCTGTCCTGATGAAAATGTTCTTTTAGCCTTTTTAATATTAAAACACCCAGGATACGCACACGAAATGGGCATTTAAATGATAAACTCACACAAAGACATTTGAATATGTGTATATGGTCCTCCTTCCTCACATTCGTAAACACTGACTCGGTGCAAGCATTTGTGCTTATAAAACTTAAACTTTTTTATTTATTTGTGAAATGCCGATGGTTTGTCTAGATAAGACCCTTATTCATCGTCTGGTGTCGTTTAAAGCCCTTTGAAGCTGCACTGAAACTGTCATTGGGACCTTGAACCGTTTGGGTCCTGTTGAAGTCCATTATATGGAGAAAAATCCTGGAATGTTTTCATCAAAAACCTTCATTTCTTTTCGACTGAAGAAAGAAAGACATGGACATCTTGGATGACATGGGGGTCAGTAAATTATCAGCAGCTAATCAAGTTTTTTTAAAAGTGAACTAATCCTTTAAGGGAATAGGGGGTGATTTCAGACACAGCCTCTGTGTGTTTCCCTTATCTGACACACCCACTTTAGGGCTGCGTACAAAAACTTGAGCAGCTACTTGTTGCCTCGGTGCCTTATCAGGCAATGACTTTGTAGGCAGCATTTGCACATGAAGGCACCTCACGAAACAGTGTAACAGTTTAATGATCTACAGCAAAATAGAGCGAGCTTTGGCAAGAACTAAGCAAAATTTTTAATTGCTACAATAGTTTTTTCTCTATAGAAATTACATCAGAAGTGGAAAATGTTGTACAAAAACGCACATTTACACAAACTGACCACCAACCATGACTTTCAGACGCCATCTTTATTTTTGATCTCAACTGTCACAGAACGGAAAGCACAGGCTTGTGGGATATCAAAGGCAGCGAAGGATACATCTATGATGTATCTAGGAGACAGGATGTGAAGCTAACATTGCATTTGGACGTGCCTTGATGCCCTCAAAGTCCCTTGATACTGTTCAGTTGATGCTCAAGAACAGTATTAGTGGACTAACATAGGGAACAGTGAATGAGAGTTTAGGGCACAACTTTGGATTCAGCCGTAGAAAATTTGCAGTGCTGTGGGTCCACCAGGACAGGTTTGAAAAACCCCTCTTCTATGGCATTGCTGTGAAACCCCCATTTTGGAACCTTTACTTTCCAGAGTTTACTAATAAAAATGTACATTTGTTTTCAGATGTGCTTCCTAGTTGAGTCTGGGTTGAATGTGGGACCATCTTACTAAAATTGATTATATCAGTGATGCACAGTCTCAACGACCAACAATTTTAGTCATAAAAATAAATGAAAAGCTCGAAAGATTGAAGTAGACTGAGATGTATAGACACACATGTGAATATGATGATCAAAGCAGTAACTGGTTTGGAATTTGGCTGTATTATATGCATGCACTTCATCATGAAAAATGACACAAAGTTGTATGTTTTCCAAAGTATATATGCCTGAAATGTGTTGTGTCTGTGTCTCAGGATTACCGGGAGGATGGCATGGACCTGGGCAGCGATTCTTCCAGTCGCTCCAGCTCGGAGTCCAATTCCAACAAGGTGACGCCATGTTCCGAGTACAAGTCCTCCCCCAGTCTGGAGCTGGCCGGACTGGAGGACTATGAGGAGGACGAGGACTACCAGCAGTACAAGAAGAGAGTGCTTGTGGACTGGGAGAGGGAGTACGGTGGGAACTATGCAGACAACCAGCATCAGGACTTCAGCCAGACCGGAGTGATCCCCGGCTCTGTTAACAGCCGCAGCCTGGCAGAGGAGCTCCAGAGCGTCAAAGCACCCGCTGCCCCTCTCGCGGGTCACGCCGCCACCCCCGTGCCCGAGGAACTCAAGCAGAATGGCAATGTCGTAGTGCCCTGCGACCACCCCCTGGTGCCCTGCGAGGGCAAGACTTTAGGCAGAGCCAGCCACGGGAGCGCCGTCACAGGAGCCGGTGAGGTGGGAGGTGGGATCGGGCTGAGACGAAACAGGGAAGAATGTGTGGAGGAAAGCCAACTTCCAGCCATGGACTGGGCGGCTCTGGAGAGACACTTGGCAGGCCTGCAGTTCAGAGAGCAACAGAACCACAACCACGGCCTGATCCGGACCAACTCCACCCATGTGAGTCCACGTGTGTCATTGATTTGAAGGTCATGATTGTTGGGGCTGAGGATTGATCATTTCTATTCTGGTTCACATTCACTGAAATGTGAAGTGTCTCAATACTTTCTAATACAGGGGTGCCCATTCCTGTTGCTGGAGAAATACCTTCCTGCAAAGTTCAGCTTGAACCCTGATCAAACCCAACTGAAGCAGCTCGTGACGATCTTCAAGAGCACTTGATAATGACAGACAGGACTGTTGGATCAGGGCTGGATCTGGACTCTGCAGGAAGGTAGATCTCCAGCAACAGGATCAAGCAACGCTGTTTGAGTATGTTACTGGCTGTGTTTACATGCACAACTTTTGTTTCAAGCGGACTGAATTCATTCCAATTGATGAACCTGAACGTAATGTTTACATGAACACTAAATGTGTGATCGGGTTGATGTGAGCGTATATACGTCACAAGCTTCAAATCTGAATTGATTGTTTGACAATAACACACTGCACAAATATACAGAGTTTCCCGCTGTTTGCACATAATAACCATTCTCCTACATTGGTTCTTTACTTGTTTTAAACAGCAGACTTAATATTTGTCCATTTCTGGTCATAATTTGGAGAAAATGCCTTGCTTTGCTGCTTATATTTATCTCGCAGTAAAAATGCCCAAAACCGTCTGTGGATGAGAGTCCGCACTAGTGGGATGTTGTCCTGCTCCACTTCACAGACGCAGTGAAAGGAGACTTTTAGGATGACGGGACACTCATTTATATGACTGCTGCTGGTGGAGCTGAAATGATGCTCTTCACTGGTCCTTTATTGATAGTTTTGGGGTTAGAAAAGACAGTAATTCAGTCTGAATTTGGGTGATTTTCACTTTATCAAGTCTAGGTCACATTTCACTCAAAGTAATTGTAATTTTGCAGTATGTGTGAACGGGATGAGGCCTTAACATCTGTCATCTCAATAGGAGTTATTTTCAGCAGGATCTGATGCTCTGAAGTAGAGTTATGGGTGATGGTGTTACAGATCCGAGCTGGTAATCCAAATCATGTTGCTTTATTAGCACTTTGATAGTTGGGATCATTGTGTACTGTGCTCGGTTTAGTATAAATTGAAATATACAGTGAGTTCATACATCCCACTGGATGAGGAGGATCCAAAATGATGGTGTAAAAAATATGGACGCATATCAGACCAGAATCAGGGTCTCTTCGTTCTGTGCCGTTCTGTGCAGAAGAACCTCTGAAAAGATCAAAACGTGCTAATCTTTATATAGACACAGAGTTTGTGCATTACTATTGCTGTAGTGGCAGTGAGTGACAAACATATTAATTACATGATAGTCTGTGTTTGATTTAGCACAGGAAAACTGAATCTAATGGGCTTTGTAACAAATAACGTAAAGTGGCAAACTGTACTCTGACTCATGCCTTTATAACATTTCTTGTCACATCGTTTCATTATGATTAGGATGGACTTGAGTTATCCCTGCCACAGATTGGAAAATGGAAAGATGGATTACCATGTCATAGTTTAAATGGATAATCCAGCTTGATAAATAATTATGTGTTTAATTAAGATCAGAATCAGGGGTTGATGTTTTTCACTTCATATTCTTAATTCCATAATTAAAACATCTGGTCATGTGACTGCAGTCTTAAGGTTAAAGTGATAGTCCACCCTAAAATGATCCTTGTGTCATCATTTACTGATTTACATCGTTCCAAACCTGAACGACTTCTGTGGGACTTCTGTGTCTGTCCATACAATGAAAGTCAGTGGGAAAAAACAACAACATTAGACATAAATGATTTTTCAATGTATGGACGGGGAAAAAATTAAATAGTAAACTGTTGCTCGTAACAGTATTTATTAAAAAAAAAGGCATTTTTGTTGATCAGTGACTAAACACGCTATAGTTCTCTAATCACTGAATATAAGACATTGTTGGAGCTGGTGTGTGACTGTGCCGCTGTTCTCTCTCTCTCTGTGTGTGTGTGCCAATCAGAAGAGTGTGTGTGCCCAGCAGATGGCGCTGCTGTAGCGTGTGAAAACATGATCAGATTTCTAAACGCTAGAGTAAATTCTAGTCCAGCACTGAAATAAACAAGCCACTCCAGGTTTTATGTATAATCATAGTGCTGTGATGAACTATGGTACATCATACTAAATTACATTGTGCCCCTGATTAAACATTTTAAGTATGCAGTCAAATCTCAATGAAGAATTACTACAGAATTCAGAAAGTAAATATCTCCTCGATACATGTCAAAAAACATTAGACATGGATATGTTCCTGACAGACAGCCAATCAGAAGAGCGTGTGGGCGGAGTCTCTCTGTAAGCGCACTGCACTCACAACCAAATCAATCAAAAACCACAGCCAATCAGAAGAGCGTGTGGGCGGAGTCTCTCTTAAGCGCACTGCACTCACAACCAAATCAATCAAAAACCACAGCCAATCAGAAGAGCGTGTGGGCGGAGTCTCTCTTAAGCGCACTGCACTCGCAACCGAATCAATCAAAAACCACAGAAAAACAGAATACAATTACTCTAATAAGCAAACCCTTGTGCTTTTTTAATTCATTCTAAAAATAAATTGAAGTGCCCATGATTACAACATTGTGCATGTTCATTTTTGTGATAAATCGTATTACTGTATACCTGCACATGTCTAGTCCCGAACGAGAGAGGTGAGCCCAGTGCCGATTCAGTTTCGCTTGAAATAAATTCATTTTGGTTTGATGTTTGTATGTTGTTTAGTCTATAATGAATGCCATTATAACCCACTTTTTATAAGTCACTTTTATTTTATAGTTGAATATATAATTAACAGTTTATCTACTTGTTTTGTATTATTATATATTATTATTATTTACTTATTTTTCGTTCTGTTCTGAATACTTTTAAATTTAAAGGATTTGTTGTGGACTGAGGGGAAAATAGCCTAGTTTATAGTGTTTATAATGGCGGACCGTTAAAGAACGTGACACACACGTCTCCGGGATATCCTGTAGAATTCAGCCAATCACATGACGACTTCAAAACTCCTGAAGTGTTTCCCATTTGTGTGTGGCTTATGCATTATACATTCAGCCAACGGTCCGTAGGCATCACATCCGGGGATGAGCCTAACTAAAACCAAACTTATTTGAAGATATACCACTTGAACACGTTGACCCACACTGCTTCCAGCCAGCAGGGGGCGAGCGAAGGCTCTGTCTCACTCTCCAGGACATGCAGCACGCTTCATATAGACCAAGACTGATTAATGATGAGCATACAGGAGTTCCCAAACTGACCGCCAAGAGGCAAACATTTAGATCTCAGCTCCTGTGTGTGAGTGTGTGTTCATGTTTTTCTATCCCGGTGGGGATTTCGACCTGAATGCACACAGACTCACGTCACTCATGGGCACTCGTGTCACTGTGGGACCTACACTTTTTGGTCCCTATGAGGAAAATCGCTTATAAATTATATGAGGAAAATTGCTTATAAATTATATTTAATTTATTTTAAATAATATTATTATTTCTTAAATGTAAAACACCAGAAAGTTTTGTTTGATGGGCAGATTTAGGGGTTGGGTTAGTCTGTGTGTGTGTGTGTGTGTGTGTGATGGGCAGATTTAGTTTAGTTTAACAAAGTTTTGTTTGATGGGCAGATTTAGGGGTTGGGTTAGTCTGTGTGTGTGTGTGTGTGTGTGTGTGTGTGATGGGCAGATTTAGGGGTCGGGTTAGTGTGTGTGTGTGTGTGTGATGGGCAGATTTAGGGGTCGGGATAGTGTGTGTGTGTGTTTGTGATGGGCAGATTTAGGGGTCAGGTTAGTGTGTGTGTGTGTGTGTGTGATGGGCAGATTTAGGGGTCGGGTTAGTGTGTGTGTGTGTGTGTGTGTGTGTTTGTGATGGGCAGATTTAGGGGTCAGGTTAGTGTGTGTGTGTGTGTGTTTGATGGGCAGATTTAGGGGTCGGGTTAGTGTGTGTGTGTGTGTGTGTGTGTGTGTGTGTTTGTGATGGGCAGATTTAGGGATCGGGTTAGTGTGTGTGTGTGTGTGTGTGTGTGTGTGTGTGTGTTTGTGATGGGCAGATTTAGGGATCGGGTTAGTGTGTGTGTGTGTGTGATGGGCAGATTTAGGGGTCTGGTTAGTGTATGTGTGTGTGTGTGTGTGTGTGTGTTTGTGATGGGCAGATTTAGGGATCGGGTTAGTGTGTGTGTGTGTGTGATGGGCAGATTTAGGGGTCTGGTTAGTGTATGTGTGTGTGTGCGCGCGTGTGTGTGCGATGGGTAGGTTTAGGGGTCGGGTAAGTGTGTAAAGAGACAGAATTTACAGTTTGTACAGTATATAAAGTCCCCACAAAGATAGCGAACCAGATGTGTGTGTGTGTGTGTGTGTGTGTGTGTCTACACATGCCCTCACACTCACATGAGTGCAGGATCCAGCTCGTCCTCCTGCTGCTGTAGACGTGTGTGTGTGTGTGTGGTGTCAGTGAGATTGCTGGTGTGTGATGAAGAGTCGGCTCTGGACTGAATAAGAGCAGCACTGGATTTCACACAGGTAACAGCAGCATCTCAATCTGATCATTCTCTACCTCACACACACACATATAGTGTGTGTGTGTGTGTGTGTGTGTGTGTGTGTGTGTGTGTCGAACTGACTCTGTTTTAGAGAAGAATGGATGGAGTGTGTGTTTAAGGGTTACTGGCTTTATTAGTTAGTGGTGTTTGCAGTGTATTGATTCCCAGTGTAGTGTCGTATATGTGAAGATGTCTTTGTATGTTGATTGTTATAAGTGTGTGTGCTTGAGAAACAGCAGCTGAAACACATCAGATCTGAGCTTCGTCAAACGTGTCTGTTCTCGTCCCTCGTCTGATCATAATCACTGAGACACATGTGCACTTACTCATAAATCTGTCCTATTGTGGCTACTGTAAATGACATGCATATCATAAAAACAACCAGGCCATATTTTACCATAGACAGAAAGAACACTTTTTTTTCCCACAAAACTCTCGTCACTGAAGTGCAAAAAAACATAATTCTACATAAACATATTTTCACTTTTAGTTCATGTTAACTAATGAATTAACTTACAGAACCTTATTTGGTAACACTTTTTTTGGTAACTGCCTTAGTTAATATAAATAAAAAATTAACAATACTTAGCATTTATTAATCTTAGTTAATATTGATTTCAACATTTACTAATACATTATTAAAATCAAAGTTTGTATTTGTTAACATTAGTTAATCCACTGTGAACTAACATGAACAATGAACAGCTGTATTTTTATTAACTTACATTAACCAAGATTAATAAATACTGTAACAGATGTATTCCTCATTGTTTGTTCATGTTAGTAAATGCATTAACTAATGTTAACTAATGAACCTTATTGTAAAGTGTTATCCCTTATTTAAGGGATTATTTAAATCACTATATGGCAGTGAATACAACCGTAACATGTACATGCTTACAATTTAAATAATAATAATTATTGTTATTGTTGTTAATGAGAATTTGAGTGGTTAAATGTGTTTAGTTGTCATGAAAATAATGTCACAGTTGCGTAGGCTCCGTTGTGTTTCTGTAGTGTGTGTGTATGTGTGTGTGTGTGTGTGTGTGTGTGTGTGTGTGTGTGTGTGTGTGTGTGTGTGTCTGACTTCTGCCGTGTCGTAACATGCGGTTCAGAGCGCAGGCGTGCTGCTACTGACCCTGAGTGTGTGTGTGGTGAGGATGATGTCATGGATGATGTCATCGGGGTGGGTCCTGGATAGACAGCAGTCTGTGTGTGTGTGTGTGTGTGTGTGTGTGTTTGCTGTGGAAACTCAAGGCCCGCGGCAACACATTCCCTCCTGAACACACGCCAGAAGTACTGAATTGAATTGTAGGATTGAGTCAGAGAAAATTACAGGACACACACACAGAGTGATGTATTATGTGATTATTTAGGGTGTGTGACAGTGGAGTCGAACACATATTTATTCTATAGTGAGAGCGTTGTGTGTGTGTGCTGGCCTGGTTTCAAATCTAAAAATATATAGTTTCTACAGCATGAAACTCAAGCTGAAAACACACATGTGAGTGTGTGTGTGTGTGTGTGTGTGTATTGCTGAAGGCTGATGTCACCCTATAAGCTTTCTTTCAAGAGAGAGTTATCAAAACAAACATTATGAAATTCGTGTGTAAATCTGTGTTTTAAGTACCTCATCAGGCCATCAGGAGAAGGATCACGTGTCTCTTTCACTGAGATCAGCACATAAAGCACTGATGAAGGAGTCAAATATATTTAAGATGAAATATGGATGAATACAATTTCATTTTAACACGTTATAATATCACCCAGTATGTGATTTTTGTGTACGAGTGGTTTCAGTTGTTCCTACATTTTTTCGTAGATTTAGACTAAAATGTCATGATTTCAAATCATGATTTGTCACATCAGTTCGTTCTTTGATTTTTACTTGAAGTGTATCGGGCTTCACTCACTCCATCAGCTGCTGGGAATGGACTAAACACACACTAACTCACACACTTTCAGATATATCTGGATCAAACTCAACTAGAGATGACTAGCATCTTTTGATTTCCATGATGAGGAAAATATGTATTGAATCTCAGAATATTCTGAAGTCTGTCTCCGTTTTGCTGTTCTACACAAACTCAAGCTTTGTGACGCTCCTCAGATTATGACAGAATTATTTTACTTTACATTTTTTCTTCATTATTAAAAGTCAATTGATCAGACATGCTTTAAAACTGAATCAAAACATTAAAAACTGAAAAAATAAAAATGGAAAATACAGATTTAGGAAGAAATAAATCTGATTTCGTAGGGCCCCAGATGAGTTGAAATCACACCACTCTCTTCACAGCAACCGGTTCAGTTTGACTACGTTCACACTACGGCTCTAACCTACATATATAACCAGTGGAAAACACTCCTGTAAACCAGTGACACGACCTATAACTGCAGTGTGTATGTGGCCACAGACACACACACGCACACACACACACACATACACACACGCACACACACGCACACGCACACACGCACACACACGCACAGACGTTGAAGTTGCTCTGCTGAAGAAGCTTTTTTACAGTGTTCCCTCATTATTTCCACCTCTGTTGCTCTTGCCTCCTGCTGTGAGTGTAGTTAAACATTCATGACCGAGCGCTGTGGAAATGTCACTGGTCTAAAAGCGTCTCTTCCCTGCGGATCACACCGAGAGAGACACACAGGAGACCAGTACTCGCATCTGACAGAGAGAGACACACAGGAGACCAGTACTCGCATCTGACAGAGAGAGACACACAGGAGACCAGTACTCGCATCTGACAGAGAGAGACACACAGGAGACCAGTACTCGCATCTGACAGAGAGAGACACAGGAGACCAGTACTCGCATCTGACAGAGAGACACACAGGAGACCAGTACTCGCATCTGACAGAGAGAGACACACAGGAGACCAGTACTCGCATCTGACAGACAGAGACACACAGGAGACCAGTACTCGCATCTGACAGAGAGAGACACACAGGAGACCAGTACTCGCATCTGACAGAGAGAGACACACAGGAGACCAGTACTAGCATCTGACAGAGAGACACACAGGAGACCAGTACTCGCATCTGACAGAGAGAGACACACAGGAGACCAGTACTCGCATCTGACAGAGAGAGACACACAGGAGACCAGTACTCGCATCTGACAGAGAGAGACACACAGGAGACCAGTACTCGCATCTGACAGAGAGAGACACACAGGAGACCAGTACTCGCATCTGACAGAGAGACACACAGGAGACCAGTACTCGCATCTGACAGAGAGAGACACACAGGAGACCAGTACTCGCATCTGACAGAGAGAACCACACAGGAGACCAGTACTCGCATCTGACAGACAGAGACACACAGGAGACCAGTACTCGCATCTGACAGAGAGACACACAGGAGACCAGTACTCGCATCTGACAGAGAGAGACACACAGGAGACCAGTACTCGCATCTGACAGACAGAGACACACAGGAGACCAGTACTCGCATCTGACAGAGAGAGACACACAGGAGACCAGTACTCGCATCTGACAGAGAGACACACAGGAGACCAGTACTCGCATCTGACAGACAGAGACACACAGGAGACCAGTACTCGCATCTGACAGAGAGACACACAGGAGACCAGTACTCGCATCTGACAGACAGAGACACACAGGAGACCAGTACTCGCATCTGACAGAGAGAGACACACAGGAGACCAGTACTCGCATCTGACAGACAGAGACACACAGGAGACCAGTACTCGCATCTGACAGAGAGAGACACAGGAGACCAGTACTCGCATCTGACAGAGAGAGACACACAGGAGACCAGTACTCGCATCTGACAGAGAGAGACACACAGGAGACCAGTACTCGCATCTGACAGAGAGACACACAGGAGACCAGTACTCGCATCTGACAGAGAGAGACACACAGGAGACCAGTACTCGCATCTGACAGAGAGAGACACACAGGAGACCAGTACTCGCATCTGACAGAGAGACACACAGGAGACCAGTACTCGCATCTGACAGAGAGAGACACACAGGAGACCAGTACTCGCATCTGACAGACAGAGACACACAGGAGACCAGTACTCGCATCTGACAGAGAGACACACAGGAGACCAGTACTCGCATCTGACAGACAGAGACACACAGGAGACCAGTACTCGCATCTGACAGACAGAGACACACAGGAGACCAGTACTCGCATCTGACAGACAGAGACACACAGGAGACCAGTACTCGCATCTGACAGACAGAGACATACAGGAGACCAGTACTCGCATCTGACAGAGAGACACACAGGAGACCAGTACTCGCATCTGACAGAGAGAGACACACAGGAGACCAGTACTCGCATCTGACAGACAGAGACACACAGGAGACCAGTACTCGCATCTGACAGAGAGACACACAGGAGACCAGTACTCGCATCTGACAGAGAGAGACACACAGGAGACCAGTACTCGCATCTGACAGAGAGAGACACACAGGAGACCAGTACTCGCATCTGACAGAGAGACACACAGGAGACCAGTACTCGCATCTGACAGAGAGACACACAGGAGACCAGTACTCGCATCTGACAGAGAGAGAGACACAGGAGACCAGTACTCGCATCTGACAGAGAGACACACAGGAGACCAGTACTCGCATCTGACAGAGAGAGACACACAGGAGAGCAGTACTCGCATCTGACAGAGAGAGAGACACAGGAGACCAGTACTCGCATCTGACAGAGAGAGACACACAGGAGACCAGTACTCGCATCTGACAGAGAGAGACACACAGGAGACCAGTACTCGCATCTGACAGAGAGACACACAGGAGACCAGTACTCGCATCTGACAGAGAGAGACACACAGGAGACCAGTACTCGCATCTGACAGACAGAGACACACAGGAGACCAGTACTCGCATCTGACAGACAGAGACACACAGGAGAGCAGTACTCGCATCTGACAGACAGAGACACACAGGAGACCAGTACTCGCATCTGACAGAGAGAGACACACAGGAGACCAGTACTCGCATCTGACAGACAGAGACACACAGGAGACCAGTACTCGCATCTGACAGACAGAGACACACAGGAGAGCAGTACTCGCATCTGACAGAGAGAGACACACAGGAGACCAGTACTCGCATCTGACAGAGAGACACACAGGAGACCAGTACTCGCATCTGACAGAGAGAGACACACAGGAGACCAGTACTCGCATCTGACAGAGAGACACACAGGAGACCAGTACTCGCATCTGACAGAGAGAGACACACAGGAGACCAGTACTCGCATCTGACAGAGAGAGACACACAGGAGACCAGTACTCGCATCTGACAGAGAGAGACACACAGGAGACCAGTACTCGCATCTGACAGAGAGAGAGACACAGGAGACCAGTACTCGCATCTGACAGAGAGACACACAGGAGACCAGTACTCGCATCTGACAGAGAGACACACAGGAGACCAGTACTCGCATCTGACAGAGAGAGACACACAGGAGACCAGTACTCGCATCTGACAGAGAGAGACACACAGGAGACCAGTACTCGCATCTGACAGACAGAGACACACAGGAGACCAGTACTCGCATCTGACAGAGAGAGACACACAGGAGACCAGTACTCGCATCTGACAGACAGAGACACACAGGAGACCAGTACTCGCATCTGACAGAGAGAGACACACAGGAGACCAGTACTCGCATCTGACAGAGAGACACACAGGAGACCAGTACTCGCATCTGACAGAGAGACACACAGGAGACCAGTACTCGCATCTGACAGACAGAGACACACAGGAGACCAGTACTCGCATCTGACAGACAGAGACACACAGGAGACCAGTACTCGCATCTGACAGAGAGAGACACACAGGAGACCAGTACTCGCATCTGACAGACAGAGACACACAGGAGACCAGTACTCGCATCTGACAGACAGAGACACACAGGAGACCAGTACTCGCATCTGACAGACAGAGACACACAGGAGACCAGTACTCGCATCTGACAGAGAGACACACAGGAGACCAGTACTCGCATCTGACAGAGAGACACACAGGAGACCAGTACTCGCATCTGACAGACAGAGACACACAGGAGACCAGTACTCGCATCTGACAGACAGAGACACACAGGAGACCAGTACTCGCATCTGACAGAGAGAGACACACAGGAGACCAGTACTCGCATCTGACAGAGAGAGACACACAGCAGACCAGTACTCGCATCTGACAGAGAGACACACAAGTGACCAGTACTCGCATCTGACAGAGAGAACCACACAGGAGACCAGTACTCGCATCTGACAGAGAGAGACACACAGGAGACCAGTACTCGCATCTGACAGACAGAGACACACAGGAGACCAGTACTCGCATCTGACAGAGAGAGACACACAGGAGACCAGTACTCGCATCTGACAGAGAGACACACAGGAGACCAGTACTCGCATCTGACAGAGAGACACACAGGAGACCAGTACTCGCATCTGACAGAGAGAACCACACAGGAGACCAGTACTCGCATCTGACAGAGAGAGACACACAGGAGACCAGTACTCGCATCTGACAGAGAGAGACACACAGGAGACCAGTACTCGCATCTGACAGAGAGAGACACACAGGAGACCAGTACTCGCATCTGACAGAGAGAGACACACAGGAGACCAGTACTCGCATCTGACAGAGAGAGACACACAGGAGACCAGTACTCGCATCTGACAGAGAGAGACACACAGGAGACCAGTACTCGCATCTGACAGAGAGAGACACACAGGAGACCAGTACTCGCATCTGACAGAGAGAGACACACAGGAGACCAGTACTCGCATCTGACAGAGAGAGACACACAGGAGACCAGTACTCGCATCTGACAGAGAGAGACACACAGGAGACCAGTACTCGCTTCTGACAGAGAGACACACAGGAGACCAGTACTCGCATCTGACAAAGAGAACCACACAGGAGACCAATACTCGCATCTGACAGACAGAGACACACAGGAGACCAGTACTCGCATCTGACAGAGAGAGACACACAGGAGACCAGTACTCGCATCTGACAGAGAGAGACACACAGGAGACCAGTACTCGCATCTGGCAGACAGAGACACACAGGAGACCAGTACTCGCATCTGACAGAGAGAGACACACAGGAGACCAGTACTCGCATCTGACAGAGAGAGACACACAGGAGACCAGTACTCGCTTCTGACAGAGAGACACACAGGAGACCAGTACTCGCATCTGACAAAGAGAACCACACAGGAGACCAATACTCGCATCTGACAGACAGAGACACACAGGAGACCAGTACTCGCATCTGACACAGAGACACACAGGAGACCAGTACTCGCATCTGACAGAGAGAGACACACAGGAGACCAGTACTCGCATCTGACAGAGAGAGACACACAGGAGACCAGTACTCGCATCTGACAGAGAGAACCACACAGGAGACCAGTACTCGCATCTGACAGAGAGACACACAGGAGACCAGTACTCGCATCTGACAGAGAGAGACACACAGGAGACCAGTACTCGCATCTGACAAAGAGAACCACACAGGAGACCAGTACTCGCATCTGACAGAGAGACACACAGGAGACCAGTACTCGCATCTGACAGAGAGAACCACACAGGAGACCAGTACTCGCATCTGACAGACAGAGACACACAGGAGACCAGTACTCGCATCTGACAGAGAGACACACAGGAGACCAGTACTCGCATCTGACAGAGAGAGACACACAGGAGACCAGTACTCGCATCTGACAGAGAGAGACACACGGGAGACCAGTACTCGCATCTGACAGAGAGAGACACACGGGAGACCAGTACTCGCATCTGATAGAGAGAACCACACGGGAGACCAGTACTCGCATCTGACAGAGAGAGACACACGGGAGACCAGTACTCGCATCTGACAGAGAGAGACACACAGGAGACCAGTACTCGCATCTGACAGAGAGACACACAGGAGACCAGTACTCGCATCTGACAGAGAGAACCACACAGGAGACCAGTACTCGCATCTGACAGACAGAGACACACAGGAGACCAGTACTCGCATCTGACAGAGAGACACACAGGAGACCAGTACTCGCATCTGACAGAGAGAGACACACAGGAGACCAGTATTCGCATCTGACAGAGAGAGACACACGGGAGACCAGTACTCGCATCTGACAGAGAGAGACACACGGGAGACCAGTACTCGCATCTGATAGAGAGAACCACACGGGAGACCAGTACTCGCATCTGACAGAGAGAGACACACAGGAGACCAGTACTCGCATCTGACAGAGAGAGACACACAGGAGACCAGTACTCGCATCTGACAGAGAGAACCACACAGGAGACCAGTACTCGCATCTGACAGAGAGAGACACACAGGAGAGCAGTACTCGCATCTGACAGAGAGAGACACACAGGAGACCAGTACTCGCATCTGACAGAGAGAGACACACAGGAGACCAGTACTCGCATCTGACAGAGAGAGACACACAGGAGACCAGTACTCGCATCTGACCGAGAGAGACACACAGGAGACCAGTACTCGCATCTGACAGAGAGAACCACACAGGAGACCAGTACTCGCATCTGACAGAGAGAGACACACAGGAGACCAGTACTCGCATCTGACAGAGAGAGACACACAGGAGACCAGTACTCGCATCTGACAGAGAGAGACACACAGGAGACCAGTACTCGCATCTGACAGAGAGACACACAGGAGACCAGTACTCGCATCTGACAGAGAGAGACACACAGGAGACCAGTACTCGCATCTGACAGAGAGACACACAGGAGACCAGTACTCGCATCTGACAGAGAGAGACACACAGGAGACCAGTAATCGCATCTGACAGAGAGACACACAGGAGACCAGTACTCGCATCTGACAGAGAGAAACACACAGGAGACCAGTACTCGCATCTGACAGAGAGAGACACAGGAGACCAGTACTCGCATCTGACAGAGAGAGACACACAGGAGACCAGTACTCGCATCTGACAGAGAGAGACACACAGGAGACCAGTACTCGCATCTGACAGAGAGACACACAGGAGACCAGTACTCGGATCTGACAGAGAGACACACAGGAGACCAGTACTCGCATCTGACAGAGAGAACCACACAGGAGACCAGTACTCGCATCTGACAGAGAGAGACACACAGGAGACCAGTACTCGCATCTGACAGACAGAGACACACAGGAGACCAATACTCGCATCTGACAGAGAGAGACACACAGGAGACCAGTACTCGCATCTGACAGAGAGAGACACACAGGAGACCAGTACTCGCATCTGACAGAGAGACACACAGGAGACCAGTACTCGCATCTGACAAAGAGAACCACACAGGAGACCAGTACTCGCATCTGACAGAGAGACACACAGGAGACCAGTACTCGCATCTGACAGAGAGACACACAGGAGACCAGTACTCGCATCTGACAGAGAGAGACACACAGGAGACCAGTACTCGCATCTGACAGAGAGACACACAGGAGACCAGTACTCGCATCTGACAGAGAGACACACAGGAGACCAGTACTCGCATCTGACAGAGAGACACACAGGAGACCAGTACTCGCATCTGACAGAGAGAGACACACAGGAGACCAGTACTCGCATCTGACAGACAGAGACACACAGGAGACCAGTACTCGCATCTGACAGAGAGACACACAGGAGACCAGTACTCGCATCTGACAGAGAGACACACAGGAGACCAGTACTCGCATCTGACAGAGAGAGACACACAGGAGACCAGTACTCGCATCTGACAGAGAGAGACACACAGGAGACCAGTACTCGCATCTGACAGAGAGAGACACACAGGAGACCAGTACTCGCATCTGACAGAGAGAGACACACAGGAGACCAGTACTCGCATCTGACAGAGAGACACACAGGAGACCAGTACTCGCATCTGACAGAGAGAGACACACAGGAGACCAGTACTCGCATCTGACAGAGAGACACACAGGAGACCAGTACTCGCATCTGACAGAGAGAGACACACAGGAGACCAGTACTCGCATCTGACAGACAGAGACACACAGGAGACCAGTACTCGCATCTGACAGAGAGACACACAGGAGACCAGTACTCGCATCTGACAGAGAGACACACAGGAGACCAGTACTCGCATCTGACAGAGAGAGACACACAGGAGACCAGTACTCGCATCTGACAGACAGAGACACACAGGAGACCAGTACTCGCATCTGACAGAGAGACACACAGGAGACCAGTACTCGCATCTGACAGAGAGACACACAGGAGACCAGTACTCGCATCTGACAGACAGAGACACACAGGAGACCAGTACTCGCATCTGACAGACAGAGACACACAGGAGACCAGTACTCGCATCTGACAGAGAGAGACACACAGGAGACAAGTACTCACATCTGACAGAGAGAGACACACAGGAGACCAGTACTCGCATCTGACAGAGAGAGACACACAGGAGACCAGTACTCGCATCTGACAGAGAGAACCACACAGGAGACCAGTACTCGCATCTGACAGAGAGAGACACACAGGAGACCAGTACTCGCATCTGACAGAGAGAACCACACAGGAGACCAGTACTCGCATCTGACAGAGAGACACACAGGAGACCAGTACTCGCATCTGACAGACAGAGACACACAGGAGACCAGTACTCGCATCTGACAGAGAGACACACAGGAGACCAGTACTCGCATCTGACAGACAGAGACACACAGGAGACCAGTACTCGCATCTGACAGAGAGACACACAGGAGACCAGTACTCGCATCTGACAGAGAGAACCACACAGGAGACCAGTACTCGCATCTGACAGACAGAGACACACAGGAGACCAGTACTCGCATCTGACAGACAGAGACACACAGGAGACCAGTACTCGCATCTGACAGACAGAGACACACAGGAGACCAGTACTCGCATCTGACAGACAGAGACACACAGGAGACCAGTACTCGCATCTGACAGAGAGAGACACACAGGAGACCAGTACTCGCATCTGACAGAGAGACACACAGGAGACCAGTACTCGCATCTGACAGACAGAGACACACAGGAGACCAGTACTCGCATCTGACAGACAGAGACACACAGGAGACCAGTACTCGCATCTGACAGAGAGAGACACACAGGAGACAAGTACTCGCATCTGACAGAGAGAGACACACAGGAGACCAGTACTCGCATCTGACAGAGAGAGACACACAGGAGACCAGTACTCGCATCTGACAGAGAGAACCACACAGGAGACCAGTACTCGCATCTGACAGAGAGAGACACACAGGAGACCAGTACTCGCATCTGACAGAGAGAACCACACAGGAGACCAGTACTCGCATCTGACAGAGAGACACACAGGAGACCAGTACTCGCATCTGACAGACAGAGACACACAGGAGACCAGTACTCGCATCTGACAGAGAGACACACAGGAGACCAGTACTCGCATCTGACAGACAGAGACACACAGGAGACCAGTACTCGCATCTGACAGAGAGACACACAGGAGACCAGTACTCGCATCTGACAGAGAGAACCACACAGGAGACCAGTACTCGCATCTGACAGACAGAGACACACAGGAGACCAGTACTCGCATCTGACAGAGAGACACACAGGAGACCAGTACTCGCATCTGACAGAGAGAGACACACAGGAGACCAGTACTCGCATCTGACAGAGAGACACACAGGAGACCAGTACTCGCATCTGACAGACAGAGACACACAGGAGACCAGTACTCGCATCTGACAGAGAGAAACACACAGGAGACCAGTACTCGCATCTGACAGAGAGAGACACACAGGAGACCAGTACTCGCATCTGACAGAGAGAGAGACACACAGGAGACCAGTACTCGCATCTGACAGAGAGAGACACACAGGAGACCAGTACTCGCATCTGACAGAGAGAGACACAGGAGACCAGTACTCGCATCTGACAGAGAGACACACAGGAGACCAGTACTCGCATCTGACAGAGAGAGACACACAGGAGACCAGTACTCGCATCTGACAGAGAGACACACAGGAGACCAGTACTCGCATCTGACAGACAGAGACACACAGGAGACCAGTACTCGCATCTGACAGAGAGAAACACTGCACCAGCTGCTAGAGCCACGGCACAAAACATGTTTAGCAACAGTCATCAGTACTAGAGCTCAGAGACTCTGATAAAGAACGCTTTAGTGATCACAGCACAAGTAGTCAGCATTCAGGTGGAAATACACTGTAAATTATTTTTCAAATAAATAAAACAAAGATTATTAGAGCATGTTTTACTAGAAAATATTCATTCAGTCTTTCAACATTTTACGTTTAATTCAATGTGTTCCTTGTTGTTTCTTTGTAGATATTTGAAACTTACTAGCCTTTTTTTTTAGTGAAAATTGTGAGACTGGAATAGCGAACTTCATCTCGTTTACGCTTCACTTTTGTTGTCACACACACGTTATGTCAGAATACAAGAGTTAAACAGTTCAGACTTATATGTAGAGCGACAGAAATTAGACGAGGAAACTAAAATTGAAATTGCGTTCTAAACTACTTAGAACAATATCTAAGGCTGCAACGAAAGGTAACTTCGCATCTGCTGCCATGTTGGATCCATAGATATAAAAAAACTGCTTCGGTGTGTCGCATAGACGTCGTCATCGTCTTGCTGCTCCCTCCATGTTCTGTGATTGGTTCCCTCGCTGAGGCGAAATCTGGTCCATGGAATCCAGGCCGGCTAGCAGCGGGAATAAAAGTGCGCTACACGCAAGGCAGCATGGAGAAACCCAGGCTAAAAATTTTATTGAATAGAAAATTTGGTTTTATGTGCGGGATGGGTTTTGTGTTGTATTTGTAAGGGTGGCTGCAAAAACAGTTGATTTGGCGACTTGAGGTGAAAGGAGGAAGTAATGATATTAGGGAAAATAAGTCAATGAGGGCACCTGTGAGGATCTGTGCTCTGATGTTGCTGGCGACGGGGGTGGTTCCAGGACTGTAGCGTTCGGTGGGATGGGCATCTGTGTTGCGGAAAACAGAGTAAACGGGGATTTAGCTTGGTGGAGAGTGTAAGGAGGAATAAAGGCCAGGGCCGAGGTAGGCTCGCGCTTGGGTCGACCCCTGGAGCCTGGGGAGGGACGAAAAGAGTGGGAAAAGGGAGCTGGGGAAGAAAATTGGGGAAAGGTTCAGCTCGAGCTCGGCGAAGAGAAGATTGAGGCCTGGCAGCGGGGGAATCTGGGGCGCGGCCCAGACTAGCTGAAGGCATGACTCCCGCAGAAGAACCGTTCTCACGAGGGAGGGAGATGGTGATTTTTGAGAGCGTGGGCTCGGGGCCTTGCGATTCTTTCTCGCTTTGTTAGCGGCTTTGGAAGGTGGAGTGGATTTTGGGGATGAAAATGCTGACTGAAGTGAAACATACAGGTTAGCTCTGCTTTTTTTCCATCTGCTCAGCTGGGGAAGAGGAAGGTTTGCTGTCGCAACCCACAGTCAGGCTGGTGAAACATTCAAAAAACCAAATTGTCAGTGAATGTTTCCCTATATGACCACTGCGGTGTTCTTCATTGTGGACAAAGAGACACCACTTATGGGGAGGAAACTAATGTCTGCACTGCATGAGAGTATTGAAAACAATCAAGTCCTGCCTCCTAATGGCCTTCCTGCTCCGGCTTCTCCTGTGCCAGTCTTGTGCTGAGTCAAATGAGTTTGGATGTGCTAACAACTTTATACTAGGGATGCACCGAAATGAAAATTCTTGGCCGAAACCGAAAACCGAAAAAGAGGAATTCAAGGCCGAAAACCGAAACACCGAAAGAAATTATGCCAATTATTAATACCAGTGCATTTATGGCAACGACTGTGTACTAAATTCAAGGCATTGAAGTCAAGACATTGCAATTGCCTAAATTAATATTAAAGTTTAAAAATGTTAAATAAATCAATTACAAATTATGCAAATATTTATTTAGCACATTGCAACAATGCACAGTATAAAATAAAATTCTAACTAAAATGTTTAACTTGACCCCACTCATGTGTACATTAAATAATAATGTAAAGGCCTACTGGTCTGCTTACTTTAGTGCAAAATTAAATGTTCTCTCATAAAAACAAAGTGCATTTAGGTCAAGTGCATTTTAAATTTTTCTCTGTAGGACAAGAAAATGCATTCAGAACAAGTGCAAAGTCTGCTATCGAAACAAAGACTGCCATAGCCCATATGTTAACTGTAGAATCATATCTATCGATTCTATCGAACCCTGGTGCGTTTGCGTGCATATTACGTCATCGCAAACGTGCACGGCGCATGATAGAAAACAGAACATGAAAAAAAAAGAAAAGAAAAGAAAACAGAACATGGGTCATTTATATTGTGTTTTTTATTAATTCGCTGATTTACAATACAGGTTTACTCTGTGTGTGTCGCATAAGGCGGCCTTCTGCTGCTTGCAAACGGACTCTTTTGAGGAGACGGTGGATTTCCACATTTGTTGCCCTGATTCCACGAGCAATGCGCGAATACACTGCCGGGTCACTGACGCTCGTAATTCATCAACACTATCATCCCATACAAGTGTTTTATTAAACAGAATACATCACAAACAAAAAGTTAAAACCTATGCGCAGATCACTTTACTTCCTGAACAAGTGCGCACCTGAGTCCGTGTTGTTTGCACATTCACGCGAGCCGCGCCACGGTTCGGGAATCGGGAGCAGCCGAACTCAGACCACCTCCTCCAGGTAGTCTCGGGTGTTTCATGCGAACCGTTCCCCGTCCCGAACCAAACTGCCAGTGTGAAAGCCCCCTGAAGTACGTCCGCACCGCAGACATGTTGCTTCAGACAAGCACGTGCAGGTCGCGGTTTCTGTTTGCGTCATCACAACATTTCGGCCGTATTGTTTCGGTGATAAAAGTCTTTCGGCCGAAAACCGAAAATGCTCTTTTGGGCCATTTTCGGCCGAAAATTTTCGGTGGCCGAATATTCGGTGCATCCTTACTTTATACACCATGTAAAGCTGGAAGAAGCGGTCACAGCTGTGTGGCAAAAACTTAGCAGTCTGTCAAGCTCTGTTTGCAGTTCTGTGTCAGTGGAATTACATCTCTTGCAAGCAGTTGTCATGATCCTTACAGATTGGCTTCAGTACCTTCTGCATTTTTTAGAAGATGGTGACCATCATCCTGACTGGTTTGTCAGGGGTTGAAAATTACCTGGAGAACATTATCATCCACGGACAAGACATGTCCAATGGCTTAGAGGAATTTGTTTCTTTTCCATCTGCCGCCTGTAATTCTCTGTCTGCTGCAGAAGTTGATGCTGAATGTGCTTCTTGTCCTCATTTAGTTGCTTTCCTTCACCCAAGGGACTGGAAGCTGAGTCGTTGCCATACTATAAACTGACTGGAACTGTCTGTTAAGGACAACCTTGTCTTCCAAAGCTTACGGCTGATTGCAGCTGCTGCTCTTTGATCTGTGCTGGACATCAGGGAGAGGTGAGAACCAAACAACGCTTTCGTGATCTATATTGGTGGCCAGGGACGGATGCTCAGGTACATGATGATGTCTGTTCCTGCCACGTGTGTCAGCTCAATGACAAAACTGTCAAGTCACACCTGCTCCTCTCCAGCCGGTGCCGCTGCCAGATGGACCATGGCACAATTCTCCGTTCTCAAGCATAAACAGCCTTATATCTCTCAAAAATTAACATTAACACAACAAGCAATAACCTTGATTATAAACACCGGGTGCGGTGCTTGCCTCACAAAAGTCAACATCACTTCTGCATTTAAAGTGATGTCCATCCACCCAGATTCATGGCACATATTCAGCGCACACTGGTACGGAGAATTTGACTTTGCCCTGATCTTCCTAACGTTTGGCTGTAAAAGCAGCCCCACATTTTTCAACATGTTATCAGAAGCTATTTGCTGGATTCTCTCAAACAATCATCCAATTCCTTACGTTTTCACCTGCTTGACGATTTCTTAATCATCCCGACGGTATTCCAGCCACGCATCTTCTCACAGGTCAAAAGGTTTTTCCGAGCTACAATCTGCTACTATTCAGCTGCTATGTTAGCTTTTGGCTCAAAGTAGGCTCTCAATGCATCCTTTGCATCTACGTACCGTACAATCCTCTGTTCCTCTGTACCAAGGCAGTGAAGCAGTCCAGCTCTCCGTCTTTCATCTGGCCAGGCGTCCTTATGCATTTTATCCAGCATTTTATGTGATGTATTGATCAGTTAACTGTATTTAGACTGTTTCTACCTTAAGATTTTGCCATTATTGTGTTTTATCCAATGCACACACACATTCTGGAGCACTTCCAGGTACTGCACACACACACCTCCTCAGATGTGTTCAGGAACACTAATGTCTAGTATCTCAGTTACTGACACATAGACTGAATAAGAAAGCAACTGTTGTGACATCAGAAACATTGATGTCATCCTCTTGTGTTTAAAGACACAGTGATAACCTCTCATTCACACACACACACACACACACACACACTGCTTTCTGACAGCTCATAATCCAGAGAGAAAGAGAAAGAGGCGATTATCCTCTGTCCTTTGTGTTTCATGAAAGGGATTTGATAATCACTTAATGGCCAGAGAACAGTCAGATGAGCTGAGTACTAATGCACTATTTAAACTGATGTCACCTGTGCTCTACATTACTGTTTCACTTTCCTCAGTCAACGTCAGCTGGAATCCTGCTGGTACATGAGCCTGATCATTCAATAGAGTTCAAAAGGTGCAGCACGCACAATCGCACATCCAGAACTATAAAAACTGGGTGCTGGGCAGACAGGTAGTAGCAAAGGTAAACAATGAGTCCGCACACCAGAGAATGCTCCTAAGCAATTTTAATAGTTGCTCACCACGTGTAACGTTTCGGGCCCAAGCCCTTCATCAGACATAAAAGAAGTGGGGAAACACACCTCCAATATATACAGCCATGCATGATCACATGATCACATACATCCATAATAGGACCAATCAAGTGAAAAAGCAATTACATCAGAGAAACAGATAAAAACATTTATATACCAACATTTATAATACAAAAAAATCTATTAGAGATATATTAAAGATATATTAAGTGGCTAAGAAAAAGCCTGCAGTGTTTTAAGCATAGCCTAAAAAGCTTTTTTTGTTGTTGTTGTTTTTTTTAAAGATTTTTTATCTCTACCACTGTAAGCAATAGTGATGGATGAGCAAAATTGTAAATACATAAAGGAAACCACTAAAGTGTGTTACATATATCATATATCAAGTCAGCAAACCGATAACACATCATTTATCATCATATCACCGATAACATCATCATTATTAATATTTACAAAATAACAAGAGTTATTTACAGTAATGGCCTCAGCTCATACTCTTGGTAGTAATAAAAAGAGGCTAACAAGACACAGGTGTGGGTAATCAACAATAACCATGGAAACAAACAAGCGAGACTCAAGCTGCGTCCCAATTCGCATACTATCTGTCCTAAATAGTATTAGAAAATAGAATTAGTACGTCCCAAATCGTAGTATGTTGAAATGAGTGTTCCAAAGATACCCGGATGGTCTACTATATCCGGTCAGAATCCGAAGTGCAGATCGATGCGCACTCTAACGGCTAATATCGCCCACAACCCATCGCGCGTTGGACGAGGATTCGATTAGAACTACAAACACGAGTGAAAAGTGTTAAAACACTACAGACATGGAGGACGCGCGAGTCCGGCGGTTATGTAGACAGGTTTAGATAAAGGGGTTTGAGTGATTAATTATCAGCATCTAACCTGACGAAAATGTATTTATCCAATGTTGTCTACATTATATTGCATCTGCCGCAGCATTGTGAACTTCTGTAAACATATGTTTAGCCATTAACTTTTAAATGCATCATTACATTCAAATTGCAAATACACGAGGAGAGTCTCCGCATGAAAGACCCGCGACTGGCAGATCAACATGATACAACATTTCTCTCTGAAACGGTAGGGAATTAAATTAGATTGAACGGAGGATTTTAACTGTGACAGGATTTAACTCTTGCAAGTGAAGAAATTACATTATAAGTATTGCAATTTAACTGTGAAGTAAAATAACATACTTTCTATGGAATGTTCATGTTTACAGTGCAGTGCTAATATAATAGTAATATATAACTATCTTGCAATAATAATAATAATCTATATTAATATTATTATACAGCAGAGTTTCAGTTGACAAGACAAACAGTCAAAAGTAAATTAATTTAGTTACTTTTTTTTTACATTAATGTTATGGCAATTTTAACATGTGGTATTGGAAATGGTATTGAATATCAATATTTTCCAAGGTATTGTATCAAAGTTTGATATTCCTGTATCGTGACAACAGTAATCTGCTCTCAGACCCTGAAACTAAACCCAACACATGGAAGCTTCTGGACACCTTATGCTTATGAATATTTAATGAGGCAAGCATTCTTTATGATTGTTTGATGACTCTCATAATATGATCTAGCCGTATTCAGAGATTATAGGGGTGCACTGAATGTGGTGTATGGTGTGTGTGTGTGTGTGTGTGTGTATAAGTGTGATTGAGTGTGTGCGTGTGTGTGGGCGAGTTAGGAGAGAGTTAATCTGGTTCATGTGTACTGAGGGCCAGATGGCATAGACAGATTAAACTCCCTCCTGTTTATCCTGCACTTCTCCAAGAGAAAGCCTCACATTTGATACATCCGTTCAGACTGAGGAATTGATTTATGAAGTACATTTCTGTACGATGTACTTGAACTGCTACCTTATCGTGGTGGAAGGGTTTGAATGATCCTAGAGGCTATGTTGTCCGGGGCTATATGCCCCTGGTAGGGTCTCCCAAGGCAAACAGGTCCTAGGTGACGGGTCAGACTAAGAGCGGTTCAGAAGCACATTATGAGTCACAATAAATCAAGGGCCGAGGCATCGCCCGGCATGGTGCAGCCAGGGCCCCACCCTGGAGCCAGGCCTGGGGTTGGGGCTCGCCCGGGCCTCCCACCATGGGACCCGGACGGGCTCAGCCCGAAGGAGCGACGTGGGGCCACCCTCCCGTGGGCTCTCCACCTGCAGGAGGGACCGTAAGGGGCCGGTGCATAGTGGATCGGGCGGCAGTCGAAGGTGAGGGCCCCGATCTCTGGACACGGAAACTGTCTTTAGGGACGTGGAACATTACCTCGCTGGCGGGGAAGGAGCCTGAGCCTGTGCGGGAGGTAGAGAGGTACCGACCAGAGATAGTCGGGCTCACCTCGACGTACAGCTTGGGCTCTGGAACCACACTCCTTGAGAGAGGCTGGACTCTCTACCACTCTGGAGTTGCCCATGGTGAGAGTTCATCCCGGTGAACGAGAGGGTCCCTTCCCTACGTTCCTACTCTTACCTATGGTCATGAGCTGTGGGTCATGACTGAAAGGACAAGATCCCGGATACAGGCGGCCGAAATGAGCTTTCTCTGCAGGGTGGCGGGGCGATCCCTTAGAGATAGGTTGTGTGTCCACCAAAGCGTTTTTAGCGTTTTAGCGTTCCACCAAAACGCTAGATGCTCTGCTGAAAATGCCTAGCTGTGGGCGCTTGAGAGCGCTTTGGCAGCGCAGCGTTTTTCCAGTTGAGACACTTCGTTGCTATGATACAGAATATCTGCAGCACAGTTTACTTGTAACTGATTTTGCAGATAATTTGTTTCATACTAAAATGTATTTTTCATCCATTTTGTTCGGTTAGCTCTGCTGGTCGGTGTAGTGTTAGCCCCGCCCCTCCTCCACTGTGATTGGACGGCTGGGTAAAAAGTGACAGTGATGAGCGCTGCGTTTTACCCAAAGTTGAACATTCTTCAACTCTCGGCGACCAGTAAAAAACGCTTTGGTGGACACACGGCCACAGGGTGAGAAGCTCGGCCCCTCAGGAGAGCCGCTGCTCCTCCACATCGAGTAGGGGTGTCGAAATTAATCGTTTCTACGATGCATCGCGAGGACGATTCGGTATCGGTTCAGTAATAGACCATAACCGATTATAATGTACTGACGCTTTTCTGACGTCATTTGTCGCGTATGTGCTTTGTCGCAGTAGCATACAATGGCAGAGGGAGGTGAGACGCGAGTGCGAGTAATTAAAAATGCTCCAACTACTTTAAAAGCCTACATCTGGGCACATTTGTCTTTTATGAACAAGCCTGGTAAGCATGACCTGGAGAAGACACGCGCTGTGTGCGCTCATGTCACGCACAAATAGAATATGCAGGAGGTAATACCACAAACTTGATAAACCACGTTAGCCGGTTTCACCCGAGCTGTTAACGCTGCCAGAGTCTGACCGCACAGTTAGAGCAGATGAGATCCAACTCCGAATCCACAGCCAAAAACAAATCATCCACCCGCCCCAATAATTTTCTCTGATTTAAGTATCTGCACCCAATGGTCAAATTACAATTATTCTGTGTTGTTCGCGTAATTTTAAATAAATGATCGTCACCTTCAACAGCGGACTCGCCGACGGTTGATGCACGCATCTCTATGGTAACATTATACACTGATGAATGAGCATAAATGGCATAAACAGACTTTAGTCCCATGAAACTTAAACTGGAATGTCACTGTTTCTGTCACTGCGACTTCCCGAACAGGCGAACACGCGTGCACACATAACTTTTGAAGTAAAATAGAAAATTGAGGATGCAGTGCATCGTAATGCATCGAGATATTGAATTGAACTGAATCGATGACATGATAATTGTAATCGAACCGAACCGTGAGACCAGTGTAGGTTCACACCCCTAACATCGGATCGGGGATCTGTTCCGGATGCCTCCTGGACGCCTTCCCGGGGAGGTTTTCTGGGCGCGTCCCACCGGGAGGAGACCCTGGGGAAGACCTAGGACATTATGGGATTATGTCTCCCGGCTGGCCTGGGAACGCCTCGGTGTCCCCCCGGAAGAGCTGGAGGAAGTGTCTAGGGTAGAGCCCTGCACGGGCCTCAAATCTAGGATCTCGGATCTCGAGTCTCGGATCGCACCGCCGGGAAACCTGTGTGTGTTTGCGCGAGCACTGTCGTGTGTCAGTCACATGTCAGTGTGATAGGTTATAAAACGTCTTTCTATGTTTGCTTTTCAATCGTCATCTTCTCATATTATATTTTAATTAGTGTCTAAAATAGGCTATAAAAAAGATAAGCCTAAAACAGGCCCTATACTATATACTACAGTATATGAATATTTAGTATAGATATAATTAGTATATTTAAGCTTCTCTTGTGAAAAAGAAGTGCACCATTGAATGTACATAGGCACTTTAGTGTACTTAAAGAGAGCACACTTTTGCATTTTACATTGTTTTAATAATCTTTTGTCGTGCTTTAAAGAAGTGCACTTATTTTGATGCTGACTAACACTGAAGTACATGTAAAGTACATGACTGTAATTTAATTGTTATTCAATATTACATTTATTTAATTTATTTCAAATGTACTCATTATAAATGTGTAATTACAAATATCTTTTAAATACATGACATAAATAATTTGCTGAAGTTACTGGACTGATGCAGGTGTGTGTAGAGAAGTGTGTGTATTGACACTTAGTAACAGTTGGCATCAGCTGTTCATTGTTAAAGTTGTTTTTTACACATATGTAAATGAAGGACCCAAACAGCACCTGTTCTGTGGAAGTGTGCTAAACATTGAGGACATATGCTAAAACACATCTTAGTTTGATGGTGTGTGTGTGTGTGTGTGTGTGTGTGTGTGTGTGTATCCACTTGCTGTTTGTCTTGGGCTGCTGGAATGTGTGAAGAGTTGACAGGGAAACACAAGAGTGTTGAGCTCGTCTGCTCTGGTCTCAGGAATGCTTCAGCTGCAGGAATGTGCCACAGAAAGGCTCTTTTCTTTACAGGCCTCTCCTCCCACTGCTTTTCTTTACTCGCTTTCCTTTTATCCCTCTCTCTCTCTCTCTCTCTCAATGCGTGGGATGTTCCCTCCCCCGCTCCACTCTGAAAGCTCACTCCTCCCTTTCTCTCTTGTCTCTGGCTCCGCCCCCCATCCCCTGTCCCTCTGTGCTGCCATCTGATTGGTCAGCGGCGAGAAGCCCCGCCCACTTCTCCTCCTCCAGTCCTCTCCCTGAGCCCCACCCTCGTTCCCGATCGTGTCTTTCCCTCATCGTGTGCAAAGACCAGAGACGTCAAGGTGGTGAGAGAGAGAGAGAGAGAGAGAGAGAGAGAGAGAGAGAGAGACAGAGACACTCTGTTGTTTGTTTGGTTGGTTGGGTGGGACTCCTGTCTCCAGTGCGTGTGTTTCTCCTGTGGATCCGGATGATGCTGTGAGAGATGGTGCACCAGGACAGCGGCTCCTATCAGGTATGGGGAAACCAGATCTCTGTAATCTCTCGCTTGTTGCTCCTAGAATCAGATGAAACACAGACTTCGGCTCAGATGTTTCTCCTGAGAGATCTCACATCCTCCAGGGTTTCTCAGCATCGTCTCAGATTTGCGATCTGAAAGATTTATGATCACATGACCTGAGCTGCTCTCCACAGTCTCTCACTGGGCAACGGACGTTCGTTCGGGTCTGTTCTCATTACTGTTTATTCCAGGAGAAACATCTGAGGCTGAACGCTCCCTGAGATCTGCATTCAGTCGCATGATCTGTGAACGACGAGCTCTGAGAAATGGCTTTATCTTCTGGGAACAGAGGCTTTCATTGTGGATCGTTGAGATTTCGTTCAGCTCTCATGATGGTCAGATGTGCTCGCTTTACACATCATGAGCCTGAAGAGTGTGTGTGAACGTGTTCAGGTGAAGGATTGTGTGTGTGTGTGTGTGTGTGAGTGTTACATCTCATAACCTCAAGAGAAGCGGCCCACTTTATTCAGTAACAGATCAAACACACACACACACACACACACACTACTGCTGTCATCCTTCATTGAAGCCATGGATGCGTGAGCTGCTACTGTGTTGTGGACATGTGCGGCTCAGAGACGTTACTGGATCATAACAGACGCTGATCAACATGCAGAAGCAGATCTGTGTTCATGATCAGTGTTGTTCTGTCTCTGATCACAGATTCATTCTGTCGCCATATCTTTCATATCTGTGATGATGATGAGGATCTCAGACTCTAGCAGACGCTTGAATTCATATTCGTATGCGTGTCTTGTAATAGAGTAAGTGTGTGTTTATCTGATGGCGAAGAGAGACTGAGGGAGACGGGGAACCACAGGACGCAGTTTACACGTTTATTTTAGGAAAGAACAACCTCAGGGTTTAGAGTTTGAGAGAGAGAAAGAAATACATTTTATTTATTATTTAAATGAATACTTTAACAGTTTAACTTATTATCAAAATCAATACTTTTATTCATGCATTCAATTGATCAAAAGTGACAGTAAAGACATTTAAAGATTTCCATTTCAAACAAATACTGTTCTTTTGATCTTTCTATTCATAAAAAATATCCTGAAAAATAAAATGCATCAGTTTCCACAAACATTAATATTTTTCAACATTGATAATAATCATAAATGTTTTTTGAAATCATCATATTATCCTGATTTCTGTAGGATCATGTGACACTGAAGACTGGAGTAATGATGATGAACATTCAGCTTTGATCACAGGAGTAAAGTACACTTTACTATATATTCACATAGAAAACAGAAGATTTACACTGGAAAAATATTTCACCTTTTTTACTGTATTTTTGATCAAACTGCAGTATATATATACTCTGCAGTATATATAATCTTCAGTCCTATAACATTGAGGGCCAAAACATGTAGACTTTAACATGGTTGTTGCATGTTTTGAAAGAGAAATGTCTATATAAATAATCGGTACATTTGCAGCTGCAACACGTGTTGGGTTTAAAGTCATAGTTTAACTATGTGCAAAACAAGAAATATTTACATCTTTATCATTGCAAAAAATGCTTTCTTACTTAGTATTTTTGTCGTGTTTCCAGTCCAAATATCTAAAAATTCTTAAATCAAGATGCTTTTACTAAAGTATTCAAATGCCATGAGATATTGTCTTGTTTTCTGGAGTATAAATCCAAATGAAGTGAGGTTTTGCTTAAACAAGCAAAATTATATGCCTATGGGGTAATAAAAATAATCTTGTTTCTGTTTGAATAAATATTATTTTTCATTTTGCAAATCATTTAGCATTTTTTTAAGCAACAAATCACTTAATTTAGATTTATTTCCCCAGAAAACAAGGCATAATATCTTATGGCAATGCATTTTTCTACTAAGTGCATCTTGATTTACATTTTGAAAAAAATATTTTTTGATATTTGGACTGGAAACAAGACAAAAAACTAAGTAAGAAAAGCATGTTTGCAGTGTCCTCATAGGATAGCGCAGGCCAGACTCAGATCCGCGGCCCCTGAGCACACGGCTCCGACAGGAAGGAAACAGGGATGACGAGCAGAAAGGAAACGAGAGACTAGAAGAACTGCAAGAGAGGAAGCAAACCAGAAACACTGTGCTAATGAAGAATATTTATGAGCAGAGCAGAGAGATTTAGATGAGCGCAGATATGTGACAGAATGACAGCATGAGCTGAAGACAGCGCACATGAGGAACACTCAGTGTGTGTGTGTGTGTGTGTGTGTGTCTGTGTGTGTGTGTGTGTGTGTTGGGGACGGGGCCCAATCCTCCAGGGGCCCCATGATTAGGCTGGTATCCAGGCAACCGCCCGCATGGAGACGACTGGTGCCGGCCTGTCTGTGTCTCCGCCTGAACACACACACACACACACACACATTATTTACACCTCACTGTTCCCTGCACAGCCTCACACACTGTCTCTCTCATATGTCTCTTGGCCTTCATTATTTACTCATAATGAAGATGTATCTCTGTGTGTGTGTGTGTGTGTGTGTGTGTGTGTGTGTGTGTGTGTGTGTGTGTGTGTGTGTGTGTGTGTGTGTATGACCAAACCTGCAAACTAACATTTATTCACAAAATTGATTCTAAAATATATATATATTTTGCTGTATTTCTTCCGTGATATTGAGGGTGTGTCTGTTCAGATCCATTCATTGAGTCTCAGAATGTGCAGTTTGTCACAGAAGTACATCAATATGGATATTGTTTTTTTATTTTTATTTAAAAAATCAATACGTTTAATAAGAATAAATAAATACAGAAACAACTAGATCTAAGAATGAATACAGAAATACACAATTCAAAGAAAAAATCTTGTAATAAATGATTACTGATGTATAGTGCTGTGATCTGATGTATAGAACTCTATAGAACTCCTATAAAATTTAGAACTAAAGTTATTGATGAAACATGATTTGTTCGTAAAAATGTTCGTACGCAGATTTCACGCTCAAATCTTTGTGTACCAACTGTTAGTGAATGAGACCCAGGCTGAATCTGAAATCGCCCTATACCTTCAAATAGGGCGTTATTTGATGGGACAGCCATTTGTAGTGGTGTCCGAAACCATACAGTAGTTGACGTTATAAACCATAGCGCACTCATCCCACAATGCACCGCAATAACGAGTGTACAGCCGATGTGCGCTTAAGGCTGTCCGAATTCACTCACTTGTTTTCATCCACTCCTTCAAGTGAGCTGTATTAGTGGGCCTTTAGGAAATAGTAATTAAGGGGTTTAGGGGGTGATTTCGGATTCAGCCCCAGTGTCTTAAAGGGCACCTATTATGGCATTTAAAATGTTCCTAATATTGTTCTGGGAGTCCCCAACAACAGTTTTACAAGCATGAAATGACAAAAAACACTTTTGTTGTCTTATAATATGCATTTATTTTTACCTGATTTGCTCACCGACTCCCATATGAATCATATGGGTCATTTTTCCAAACCCCGCCTTTGCGTGACGCTAATCTGCGGTGATATGTTAGCTACCATAGCCCGAAGGAGTGACACCGAGCCGACGGGGTGTCATTGGTTGTTGCGATAAATCTTACCCAGATACAATAGTGCTATTTTCTGATTGGCTAACAACACCAGACGAACAACACCAGAGGAGACGCGCTTGATTCCTGCCGGTTCCACAGTTAGAGCGGCGCGGCCAGAGTTTTGGGCGCTGCGGCATATTAAATATATTACAAATAGTTTTTCAGCGTGAGAAATACACTGTGTGGCGGGAGAGCGTGACAAAAGACCGAAATGAGTGACTGTCACGCTCAATGCGTGACACTTGAGAGCCCTGCACTTCACATATTTCAATACAATTGACATTGAAGACCTAGAAGCTGCGCTGTGCGTTCACAACACACAAAATAATTATTGAGCATGATACATAAAACATAAAAGCAACAATTTTTTATATTAATAATACTTACAGGTTGTGATTCGGAGGAGGAAGCTGATCCAAATAGACTTGGTACTGAGCCGTCCTTCAATACCAGCTTGCTCGCGAATCCATATTTGAAAGCATTTATGTTTTTGAAGCAATCATCTTCAAAATGACGCGAACACAGCAATAACTTCGGACTATACATCTGTGGTATAGTTGCATATATGAACTGTAGCCACTGATTCTTCAAATGCTCGTCTCTGGGCAGATGAAAAAATTTCGCTTTTGCGTCACACTTCAGAACACAGAGTCTCGTCGCCAGTTTTCACGTTTCCCTGGCTTCTACGAGTACGAGCGCAATGAGTGGGCGTATCTTATTCAAATAACTTGTACAAGTGACGTCATAAAGTTAGAGAAAATGCATCGTTCGTCTATCGATTCATATCAGCGACTCAGAGTCGACTCTTACTTTTGAGAGACAATAACTTTGTATACGGTGAACTTTCATGTTTAAAACTTTGCAGGATGTTTTCGTTCACTTAGATCTATGTTACACACTACATGAAGGGCAATTTTCAAAAATCCATAATAGGTACCCTTTAATGAGTGAGTCATTGAGTCATTCACTCAAATTATTAATTCACAAAGGCAGATTCATTCAGTTATGCTTTTCACAATACACATCATTTCAATGCAGCTTTACTAATGCGGTAATGTTGTGTATGTATTTTAAATTAGTCGGTGTTCTACGGTATATACATATACTGAAATGATTTTGATACTTGATTTTTATCTTCTTTTTTCCACCATTTTTCTCCTTGTTTTTATTTGATTGATTTATTTTATTGTACTGGAAAGCACTTTGGATCAACTACGGTTGTGTTAAACTTGTGCTCTATAAATGAAACTTGACTCGACCTGAGTTTACAGAAAGTGCACGAGTCCATATTGTAACACTCCGCTGCTATTTAAACAACTGAGTGCCACTATAAATTGGAACACCTGCTCCTCTTGTCCACTCTAGTCCACGTACAAATCACAGATTCGCAAGAGATCACAGATATCACAAAGAAATGAATTTAGGGAGCGTGATCAATGAAGTGGAAAACTGTTCTAAGTCCTCCAAACAACCTAATCCTGGCACCGAGCCCACTGAAATATTCCCAGGAGGAGCCGCGACCCGACGCTTCCAAGACAGCCAACCACAGGATAATCCACATACACACCGTCAGGTTCCCCTTATGTGGCCACGCTACAAAATTACAATTTAGAGTGATCTGTTATCAGAGGAAACCGTCTAAGTTTAGTTAAGATGTTTAGTTAAGTTTAGTTAAGATTAGCTAAAAATGTATAATTTTAAACAATGTAGTCATTTAATGCGGATACAATAAGCTCATTGATATAATGAATACTTGTTTGATAACAAATGATTTTGACATTTAGAAAATATAGCAATAGTGCATGTTGATTCAGAGTTGCGTCATCTGAAGTCATCTCTTCACATGTGTTGGGCATCTGAAGTCTTCATAATAGGCTGGATCCAAACCGGAGCTGACAAACTCTCTAGTTACCCCAGGATGGGTATCCCAAGATAAAACAGATGTAAATAGAAAATAATTAGCGTAGCTGCTGTTCATAACATCAATCAAGGATAATCATGTGCATTTGATCTGATATAACTGTATACGCTTAGGAGATGCATAATATGAATGCTAGGCTATATGAATGACATGTATTTATTACATGAATCTAACGGCAGTGAAAAGAATCCTCCTCCTTCAGTCCCTAGCACACACAGGTATTTCTGGACCTTTGCCAACGCATCCATTATGATGATGACCGCTTGTGTGTGCTTTTCCGGACAAGCCTTAATGTGGAGACGAGAGCATGCTTGCCCAGAAACAAGCCTCTAGGGACTTTCATGGAGGATATGGAGTAGGTACTCCTCCTCAGCAGTTTCCCCTTCACAATCCACAGCCATCAGCACAGCAATGGGGAAGCCTGGGCCCACCGCAGACACAGAGCCAGGGGGACAGCAGGACTGAGCCCAGGATCGTCCCAGAGCCCATTGTCGGTCCAGGATCATCTGACCAGGTGTGTGAGCCAGCAACATCGCTTGTGCCCCTGGGATTACTGGTGGAGTATGAGGGAATGTTGTGGAGCCTAACCCCCTGGGGGACTGGGAGAGTGAGTGTCTGATGCCCTGCCTGTTCCGGGTCAGCCAAACGGGCCGATCCTGAATGAAATGTGTGCACACATTTCAAATGTGTGCTATTCACCTACTCTGCCAAGTCCTTCAGCTCCTGTTCAAGTAACCAAAGATCTGCCTAAGTCTGATAATTTGTCAGTGCAGCCCTGGATGGTCGAGCCAGTAGCTCCACCCAGGACCTCCGTGCCTGACACTCCTAGGCCTGTCAAGCAGTTGGCTCCACCATGGGTCTTCCCTCCCTCGACTCCACCATGGGTCCTCCCTCCCTCGACTCCACCTGGAACCGGCGTCCCCTCGGCTCCACCACGACTCCTCCCTCTCTCAACTCCACCCGGAACCGTCGTCCCCTCGGCTCCAGCATGGCACCTCACTCCCTCAACTCCACCTGGAACCATCGTCCCCCCAGCTCCACCATAGCTCCTCACTCCCTCGACTCCACCTGGAACCGTCGTCCCCCGGCTCCACCATGGCTCCTCACTCCCTCGACTCCACCTGGAACCGTCGTCCCCTCGGCTCCACCATGGCTCCTCCCTCCCTCGACTCCACCTGGAACCGGCGTCCCCTCGGCTCCACCACGACTCCTCCCTCTCTCAACTCCACCCGGAACCGTCGTCCCCTCGGCTCCACCATGGCTCCTCACTCCCTCGACTCCACCCGGAACCGTCGTCCCCTCGACTCCACCATGGCTCCTCACTCCCTCGACTCCACCTGGAACCGTCGTCCCCTCGGCTCCACCATGGCTCCTCACTCCCTCGACTCCACCTGGAACCGTCGTCCCCTCGGCTCCACCATGGCTCCTTACTCCCTCGACTCCACCCGGAACCGTCGTCCCCTCGGCTCCACTATAGCTCCCCACTCCCTCGACTCCACCCGGAACCGTCATCCCCTCGGCTCCACCATGGCTCCTCACTCCCTCGACTCCACCTGGAACCGCCATCCCCTCGGCTCCACCATGGCTCCTCACTCCCTCGACTCCACCTGGAACCGTCGTCCCCCCGGCTCCACCATGGCTCCTCACTCCCTCGACTCCACCTAGAACCGTCGTCCCCTCGGCTTCATCATGGGTCCTCCCTCTCTCAACTCCACCCGGAACCTTCGTCCCCTTGGCTCAACCATGGCTCCTCCCTCCCTCGACTCCACCCAGAACCGCCGTCCCCTCGACTCCACCCAGAACCGTCATCCCCTCGGCTTAACCATGGCTCCTCCCTCCCTCAACTCCACCGGGACCGTCGTCCCCTCGGCTCCACCCGGAACTGTTGTTCCCTCGGCTAATGTCAGGGCCATGTTCTGTTTTCCTGTGTTTGGTGCGTTGGTGTTTCCTTTGTTCTTTTTTTGTGTTAATTATCATGCTTTTGCCTTGGTTACTGATTCAATTACAACTGCGGTTAATCAGTTTGGTCCATTTAAGCCCAGTGTTTTGTTCTGATTATTGTATGTTATCATTGCAATATGCTCTGTTGTTCTTTTAATGTCGAAGAGTGTTTAGTGTTTTGTTTATTCTAAGTTCTTGTAAATTGAGTCAAGCTGATGCAGTTAGATCCATTCACCTCATATTTGCAACCAGCCTTGACAATTTGTTTGGAACTATTTTATGTGGTGAAATAGAGCTAAAACAGACAATATTGACAAGTATAACTTTTTGCTCCATATATTGCATTTTAAGGTCATTCTAAACCGAATTCTGCTGATCTACATCTCAGTCAATGAGTGACTCTCAGAAATCCTGCATGATTTTTCAACCATAAATCAATACATTTTGAGCTGATGTAACTTTAGAGAGATATTAGGAGTCGCTGAGTTTTAGGTGTCAGTACGTGATTGGCATCCTCTGTGTTTTTATATGTACATTGATATTGTCCTGATTCCTCTAGTCAAGTCAAGTCATCTTCATTTATATAGCACTTTTAACAATGCAGATTGTTTCAAAGCAGCTTTACAGATATAAACATATAATTTAAGGTAACAGAGATTGTTTTGGCTTTATAGCGGTTCTTGAATAATGTTATTTCCAGCTAAAGTTAATTTTGATTGATTCACTTCCGGCGAAATGATAATTTTTAATTTTTTATTTTAAATTAGGGGCCGCTAAGACGACGCCGTTCTCTCTAAACAGACTTTAAACACGAACCTGTGATAAACGCTGATGGCGTTCACATGCGCATTAAGAATTGATTCTATAGTTATGTACGTTTGAATTATGTGCACAGGTTTGTAATTCCCTACAAACCATGCCTAAACAAACTACTTGTCTTGCCTATATATTTGATACAGAATTTTATTTTATTTTATCACTTCGGGGTGGGTACGCAAACCGAATGTCCCCACAACGCTTTATCTGTAGAGTGGGAATGGGATCCTCCATAGGGAGAGGCTAGTTGGCACTTCAGCACTGCATTATCATCGGGTCCAGGCGAAGCTCCTTCGTCAGATCTGGATACGGCCTGGATCCGGCTGGCTGTGGGATAACCTCGGGATAAACAAAAACACTAAAATTAGCGTAGATGCCATTCTTCATGATGTAACGAGTACATCAGGTTTTAAGGGAAGTGTTTCCAGTTCCGGCTGAACTAATCTATGCAGCCTAACATTGAATTATAGAGGTCTATAATGTGTTATGTGAATGCTAGGTCAAAGAGATGGGTTTTTAGTCTAGCTTTGAACTGACAGAGTGTGTCTGCTTCCCGTACAATGGTAGGAAGACTGTTCCAAAGTTTTGGTGCTAAATAGGAAAAGGATCTACCGCCAGCAGTCGATTTTGATATTTTAGGTATTATTAACTGGCCGGAATTTTGAGATTGCAATAGACGTGAAGGACTATAATGCGTTAAGAGCTCGCTCAAGTACTGCGGAGCTAAACCATTTAGAGCTTTGTAAGTAATCAACAATATTTAAAAATGTATACGATGTTTAATAGGCAGCCAATTCAGTGTTGACAGAACCGGGCTAATATGGTCATACTTCCTGGTTCTGGTAAGAACTCGAGCGTTTTGAACTAGCTGTAGTTTGTTTATTAAGCGTGCAGGGCAACCACCCAGTAGAGCATTACAATAATCTAGTCTTGATGTCATGAACGCATTAACTAATTGTTCCGCATTTGTCAATGATAGCATATGGCGTAATTTAGATATATTTTTAAAATGGAAAAATGTGGTTTTACAGATACTAGACACGTGATTTTCAAATGAAAGATTGGTACTAAAGAGCACACCCAGGTTCCTAACTGACGACGAAGACTTAACAGAGCAGCCATCAAGTGTTAGACAGTATTCTAGGTTATTACATGTGGACGGTTTTTGTCCAATAATTAGAATCTCTGTTTTTTCAGAATTTAGTAGTAGGAAATTACTAGTCATCCAATTGTTTATATCAGCTATGCATTCCGATAATTTTGTGAATTGGTAAGTTTCGTTAGATTTTGAAGAAATATACAGCTGGGTATCATCGGCATAACAGTGAAAGCTAATCCCATGTTTCCTAATGATATCTCCTAATGGCAGCATGTACAGAGTGAACAGCAACGGTCCTAGTACTGAGCCTTGCGGTACGCCATACTGAACTTGTGATCGATAAGACATCTCTTCATTTACTGCTACAAACTGATAACGGTCAGATAAGTATGATTTAAACCATGCTAGTGCAGCTCCACTAATGCCAACATAGTGTTTTAGTCTATTTAAAAGAATGTTGTGGTCAATTGTGTCAAATGCAGCACTAAGATCAAGTAACACTAATAGAGAGATACAACCACGATCGGATGATAAAAGTAAATCATTTGTAACCCTAACGAGAGCTGTCTTGGTACTATGGTATGGTCTAAATCTGGACTGAAAATCCTCGCAGATATCATTTCTTTCAGGAAAGGAACACAGTTGTGAGGATACTGCTTTTTGTAATATCTTTGACAGAAAAGGCAGATTCGAGATCGGCCTGTAATCGACTAATTCTGTAGGATCAAGTTGCGTTTTTTTAACAAGCGGTTTTATCATAGCCAGCTTAAAGGTTTTTGGTACGTATCCTAGAGACAAAGACGAATTAATGAAATTAAGAAGAGGATCTATGACCTCTGGAAGCATCTCTTTCAGTAGCTTAGTCGGTATAGGGTCTAACATACAAGTTGTCGATTTAGATGAATTAATGAGTTTGCAAAATTCTTCCTCTCCTATAGCAACAAATTAATAAAATTTTTCGTCAGGGAGACTACAATGCATTCCCTGATGCAATACTGTAGTAGACGGCTGCATAGTTATAATTTTGTCCCTGATATTATCAATCTTATAAGTGAAGAAGTTCATAAAGTCATTACTGCTGTGTTGCTCGGACACTTCTGGGCTTGAAACTTTCTTTTTCGTTAGTTTAGCCACTGTTTCAAATAAATACCTAGGATTATGTTTATTTTCTTCTAATAGGGTTGAAAAATAAGCAGATCTAGCAGCTTTTAATGCCTCTCTGTAAGCAATCGAACTCTCCTTCCATGAAACCCGAAATACCTCTAGTTTTGTTTTCTTCCATTTGCGCCTCATTTTTCTGGCTGCTCTCTTAAGGGCCCGAGTGTGCTCGTTGTACCACGGCGTTGGACTATTTTCTTTAATCTTCTTTAAGCACAACGGAGCAACTGTGTCTAAAGTGAAAATGAGTATGTCCTGACACATGTTGTCTAACACCAATTGAGTTTACAATGTCTTTAAAAGCCAATCCCAATGCATCTTTTTCATTATCTACATGTATATTAAAATCACCAACAATTAGTACTTTATCTGCAGACAAAACTCTAGTCAGTCTAGTGAATGTGATTTACTGATTTACTGGTGTGTGCGTGCGTGTGTGTGTGTGTGTGTGTGTGTGTGTGTGTGTTTGTGTGTGTGTGTGTGTGTGTGTGTGTGTGACTCACAGAGGATGTCAGAGTCCCTGTAGTAGAGTGGGCTTTATATGTTTGGTTCAGGTAGGCGGCTGTGACGATACACTGGTAAGCCAGTTTAAATCACCCATAATCCTCTGGGCTCAGCAGTGAATGTCGGTCACTTCCTGTGCTCTGATCCAGCAGACAAAACACTGCAACAGATAATGAGAGAGAAACACACAAAGCTTTCATTCTTGTTTCAGTGTCTACTTAAAAATACTTTGTATATTATTGAACAATTATATATTCCTTATTAACCATATTTTGACCTGATATTGTGAGCTAAACCTGGCAAACCTTTTTGGGGATGTCCTGTGTGTGTGTGTGTGTGTGTGTGTGTGTCTGTGTGTCTGTGTGTCTGTGATACTGTGTTCTATGTCTTGTTGCTGCCACCTGCTGGTCTGTGTGTGTGTGTGTGTGTGTGTGTGTGTGTGCTCATGTTTATATTACATTGTGAGAACCAAATGTCCCCACAAAGATAGCAATATCTGAAATCCTTGTCCTTGTGGGGAAATTTTTTGGTCCCCATGAGGAAAACCGCGTGTAAATTATACTAAGTGATGTTTTTTGGAAATGTAAAAATGCAGAAAGTTTTGTGTGATGGGTAGGTTTAGGGGTCGGGTTAGTGTGTGTGTGTGATGGGTAGGTTTAGGGATCGGGTTAGTGTGTGTGTGTGTGTGAGGGGTAGGTTTAGGAGTAGGGTTAGTGTGTGTGTGTGTGATGGGTAGGTTTAGGGATCGGGTTAGTGTGTGTGTGTGTGTGAGGGGTAGGTTTAGGAGTAGGGTTAGTGTAAGGGGATAGAATATACAGTTTTTACAAAATAAAAATCATTATGTCTATGGAGAGTCCCCACAAAGATAGCGGACCAAACATATGTGTGTGTGTGTGTGTGTGTGTGTGTGTGTGTGTGTGTGTGTGTGTGTGTGTGCGATGATACTGTGCTCCATGTCTTGTTGCTGCCACCTGCTGGTCTCTCTGTGTGTGTGTGTGTGTGTGTGTTTGTGTGTGTGTGTGTGTGTGTGTGTGTGTGCGTGCGTCTGGTAAACCCTACAAAGATTGCAATATCTGAAATCCTTGTCCTTGTGGGACATTTTTTGGTCCCCATGAGGAAAACAGTGTATAAATTATACTAAGTGATGTTTTTTGAAAAATTAAAAAATGCAGAAAGTTTTGTGTGATGGACAGGTTTAGGGGTAGGGTTAGTGTGTGTGTGTGTGTGTGTGTGTGTGTGATGATACTGTGCTCCATGTCTTGCTGCTGCCACCTGCTGGTGTGTGTGTGTGTGTGTGTGTGTGTGTTTGTGACGATACTGTGCTCCATGTCTCGCTCCTGCCACCTGATGTTCTCTCTGTGTGTGTGTCCTCCTGTTAAACCAGTGTTTCCTCTGTGTGTGTGTGTGTGTGTGTCCTCCTGTTAAACCAGTGTTTCCTCTGTGTGTGTGTGTGTGTGTGTTCTCCTGTTAAACCAGTGTTTCCTCTGTGTGTGTGTGTGTGTGTCCTCCTGTTAAACCAGTGTTTCCTCTGTGTGTGTGTGTGTGTGTGTGTGTCCTCCTGTTAAACCAGTGTTTCCTCTGTGTGTGTGTGTGTGTGTTCTCCTGTTAAACCAGTGTTTCCTCTGTGTGTGTGTGTGTGTGTGTGTCCTCCTGTTAAACCAGTGTTTCCTCTGTGTGTGTGTGTGTGTGTTCTCCTGTTAAACCAGTGTTTCCTCTGTGTGTGTGTGTGTGTGTGTCCTCCTGTTAAACCAGTGTTTCCTCTGTGTGTGTCTCAGGCCCAGAAGAATGAGCGCGAGTCGATCCGGCAGAAACTGGCGCTCGGGAGTTTCTTTGACGATGGGCCGGGCATCTACACCAGCTGCAGCAAGAGCGGCAAACCCAGCCTGTCCTCACGGTCAGTGTGCTACTACACGTCTGCTTCGGGGAGCCCACTGGGTGGGGGGGGGTGTTTGCGTGTGCAGGATCACTATACAGGATTTACCCTATTATACTTTACCGACACAATTGATGTCAAACTGCAAACAGCCACCCACAAATAGCCTGTCTTTTAGTTCACATGACCAACGGTTAAATTACTCGTCAGTCTATAGAGGAATACCATAATTCCTCGGTTTCTAGGCCTAAGACATCGAGAGTCACGCAGACCGATAACAACCAGCCACAACACATAACTGTGAAGTGAAACACACACCTTCCCTCACCACAGCCTCGAGCACGAGGCCTGGGTCAGCTTCCTGTGCTGCTCCGACTGCTGATATACGACTGCAGAAGGCAGTCACTTCACACAGATCAATGGCCTCCAGAGTTCATATTTTTTCTACAAATCTTTGAGTTAACATGCATTAAACACGAGTGGAATCTGCACCGTAGCGCCACCACAGCTTGATGCTCGTGACAGGAATAGGATATCTATCTTTATTGAAGTGAATTAGGTTTAAATTGCCGTCATGCATGAATGAATGATATTTTTGCTATTTTACACATAATAATCCACGATAATCACACAAAAATAAAATTGTACTTCAAAATAACACATTGTCAATATTTTTTGAGATCCCCTAAAATATCACAGTGTGTGTGTGTGTGTGTGTGTGCGTGTTTGTGTGCGTGTGTGTGTGTGAGTGAGTGAGTGAGTGAGTGAGTGTGTGTGTGTGTGTGAGTGTGTGTGTGTGTGAGTGTGTGTGTGTGTGTGTGTGTGTGTGTGTGTGAGTGAGTGAGTGAGTGTGTGTGTGTGTGTGTGTGTGTGTGTGTGTGTGTGTGTGTGTGTGTGTGTGTGTGTGTGTGTGTGAGAGAGAGTGTGTGTGAGATCTGCAGACAACGGGCCTTTTCTTCAACTTTCCCTGACCGCAGTATGAGAGTCGGTGTCGTGGCGTCACGTTTCTGTGTTCACACACACTCTCTATGAACTGAAGGGTTTCCCCCTCAGCGGCTCATCCCGACACACACACACTTCCCAATAGGGAAGCAGCACACACACATCAAACTTTAGCCTCAATCACTGCAGTCACTTTCTGTTTCACATGACCGTGATGATGAGCACTTCTGGTCATTGTTTTGTCATGTTGACAGATTGCCATAATGCTGCTGTTATTACAGTAAACCATTAACACTGTGACCCAGTTTACATCCACTGGATTCCAGTCCAGATTTACCCTTACTTTTTGTTGAGCAATAAATAAATCCCATGTTTTTTACGGCGAGACACCAAACCGTTGTTTTTTCAGGCACTGGTCAAGTTCGAGTGTTTGTCTTCTTTCAGAGCAGTGGAAAACACACATCCAAAACACACCTTTTAATGTTTCTTTGATTGCACTTTATCTATTTACGTCTGTATATCTCAATTAGAGTCAGAAACACTTACACACACAGAACTTTACAGTTTTATCCAAACAGTCTCTTTACACCATTCGTCTGGTTTATAGAACTTTTATTCAACAACATGGTGAAAATGTCGTTTTTCCCCCATTGACAGTATTATTATTTTTTTGATGTATGGAGTAATAAAAAGAGAAATGAAAAATCCCCTCTGTAAAAACCTTCAGTATGTAAACAACGGTGTTCAAATCAAAATCAAACGCAAATTTATGGAAGCTTGTTTCGCCACAGAATAAAACATTTGATCACACAATTCTGACTTTATAAAACAATTCTGACTTAATTTCTCACAATTCTGAGATTACCTTTTCACAATTACCTTTTTAATTTTTTTTAGTCTGTGGCAGAAACAAGCTTCCATAAGAATTTGCCCCATTATGCATATTTAAACATGACATTTCTGAAACTTGTAATGCAAAACGATTGTCTTCATGTACTGTGGTAAATAAGCTGGAGAAAGAGTTGTGATGTGGATTAGTTATAAATCTAATTTACTATCTTGATCTCATATAATAGATGAGCGGTAATCATTCACCATGGAACTGATTGCAATCGTAGAAAATTATTGTGTAATTATTTATTTATTTTATTTATTTACAGCCATTTAGGCTAAATCTACAATCATCTTTTATAAATTCATTACATTTTAACGTTGTTCTTCTAATTTTATGTTTTTTTGCTAAATGCTAAAAGTACTAAAACTCGGTTCCCATCCCAAACTCCAGCGCTCCTGGTGAGTGTGTTGTGATGGCTCATCTGTGTGTGTGAGCGCTCTTGCTGCTCGTACAGTCTCCAGTGCTGATCTGTCTGTTTCTCCTGATTAAACGGATGATCCCAGCTGACGTCTTCAGAACGACTGGGCACATGATGTGAAACTGATAGTGTGAATCACAGCAGATACTGTAAACAGAGCTATCTTGCCATTATTACATTTAAAAGCTACATTTAACCCATGCAAATGAGCTTGGTTGGTGTAAACTGACATATATAGTGAAGTTTAATAATATTTTTGACTTGAATAAAACCAGTTAGCATGTTTAGGTTACTCCTGGGTCATAAACTGATATTGTAAGTATCTTGGCAGGCTCCAGAGTGGCATGAACCTGCAGATCTGCTTCGTCAACGACAGCGGCAGCGACAAGGACAGCGACGCCGATGACAGCAAGACCGAGACCAGCCTGGACACGCCGCTGTCACCCATGGTACACACACACACACACACACACGCGTTTACTCTCGCCGCCTGTGTGTCACAGAGGTCACACAAACAAGTTTTGGAAACAGCCCCATCCAGAATGCCCCTGAATCTGGGATGTGGTTGAGAGCCATGGCTTCCCAGCAGTGACGGTTACAGTAACGTTACGCATGAGTCAGAGAGGGTCACCGGCAAGAGAAATGACCCCGCCGACACACACACAAACACTGACCCTGACAACTATCATCATCACATCAGCCTGAATCACACACACACACTCGCAAACACTAACCCTTACAAGCATCAGCCTGAATCATTACAGCACACACCACATGTGTGGATCCCCCCTGGACACTCACACTCACAGTCACAGTCACACACACACACACACACACACACACGACATGTGTGGATCCCCCCTGGACACTCACACTCACAGTCACGCACACACACACACACAAACACACACGACATGTGTGGATCCCCCTGGACACTCACAGTCACAGTCACACAGTCACACACACACACACACGACATGTGTGGATCCTCCCTGGACACTCACACTCTCTCACACACACACACACACACACACACACACACACACACACACACACACGACATGTGTGGATCCCCCTGGACACTCACAGTCACAGTCACACAGTCTCACACACACACACACGACATGTGTGGATCCTCCCTGGACACTCACACTCTCTCACACACACACACACACACACACGACATGTGTGGATCCTCCCTGGACACTCACACTCTCACACACACACACACACACACACACACACACGACATGTGTGGATCCTCCCTGGACACTCACACTCTAACACACACACACAGACATGTGTGGATCCTCCCTGGACACTCACACTCTAACACACACACACACACACACACAGACATGTGTGGATCCCCCCTGGACACACACACACACACACACACACACAACATGTGTGGATCCCCCCTGGACACACACACACACACACACTACATCTACATCTATTTTTGTGAGAACATTTATTGACACAATGCACCGAGACAGCAATATACACTATATTGCCAAATGTATTGGGTCATTTCTCCAGATCATTAAAGTCAGGTGTTCCAATCACTTCCATGGCCACAGGTGTATAAAATCAAGCACTAGGCATGCAGACACTTCTACACACATTTGTGAGAGAATGGGTCGTTCTCAGGAGCTCAGTGAACTCAAGCATGGTACCGTGATAGGTTGTCAACCGTACAATAAGTCCATTCAGGAAATTTCCTCACTACTAAATATTCCATGGTCAACTGTTAGTGGTATTATAACAAAGTGAAAGCAATTGGGAAAAACAGAAACTCAGCCGTGAAGTGGTAGGCCACGTGAAATCACAGGACAGCGGGTCAGCGCATACTGAGGCTCACAGAGAGGGGTCAGCGCATACTGAGGCTCACAGAGCGGGGTCAGCGCATACTGAGGCTCACAGAGAGGGGTCAGCGCATACTGAGGCTCACAGAGAGGGGTCAGCGCATACTGAGGCTCACAGAGAGGGGTCAGCGCATACTGAGGCTCACAGAGAGGGGTCAGCGCATACTGAGGCTCACAGAGCGGGGTCAGCGCATACTGAGGCTCACAGAGAGAGGTCAGCGCATACTGAGGCTCACAGAGAGGGGTCAGCGCATACTGAGGCTCACAGAGAGAGGTCAGCGCATACTGAGGTTCACAGAGAGGGGTCAGCGCATACTGAGGCTCACAGAGCGGGGTCAGCGCATACTGAGGCTCACAGAGAGGGGTCAGCGCATACTGAGGCTCACAGAGCGGGTCAGCGCATACTGAGGCTCACAGAGAGGGGTCAGCGCATACTGAGGCTCACAGAGAAGGTTCAGCGCATACTGAGGCTCACAGAGAGGGGTCAGCGCATACTGAGGCTCACAGAGAGGGGTCAGCGCATACTGAGGCTCACAGAGCGGGTCAGCGCATACTGAGGCTCACAGAGCGGGGTCAGCGCATACTGAGGCTCACAGAGAGGGGTCAGCGCATACTGAGGCTCACAGAGCGGGTCAGCGCATACTGAGGCTCACAGAGAGGGGTCAGCGCATACTGAGGCTCACAGAGCGGGGTCAGCGCATACTGAGGCTCACAGAGAGGGGTCAGCGCATACTGAGGCTCACAGAGAGGGGTCAGCGCATACTGAGGTTCACAGAGCGGGTCAGCGCATACTGAGGCTCACAGAGAGGGGTCAGCGCATACTGAGGCTCACAGAGAGGGGTCAGCGCATACTGAGGCTCACAGAGCGGGGTCAGCGCATACTGAGGTTCACAGAGAGGGGTCAGCGCATACTGAGGCTCACAGAGAGGGGTCAGCGCATACTGAGGCTCACAGAGAGGGGTCAGCGCATACTGAGGTTCACAGAGAGGGGTCAGCGCATACTGAGGTTCACAGAGCGGGTCAGCGCATACTGAGGTTCACAGAGCGGGTCAGTGCATACTGAGGCTCACAGAGAGGGGTCAGCGCATACTGAGGCTCACAGAGAGGGGTCAGCGCATACTGAGGTTCACAGAGAGGGGTCAGCGCATACTGAGGTTCACAGAGCGGGTCAGCGCATACTGAGGTTCACAGAGCGGGTCAGCGCATACTGAGGTTCACAGAGAGGGGTCAGCGCATACTGAGGTTCACAGAGCGGGTCAGCGCATACTGAGGTTCACAGAGCGGGTCAGCGCATACTGAGGCTCACAGAGAGGGGTCAGCGCCTACTGAGGCTCACAGAGAGGGGTCAGCGCATACTGAGGCTCACAGAGAGGGGTCAGCGCATACTGAGGCTCACAGAGAGGGGTCAGCGCATACTGAGGCTCACAGAGAGGGGTCAGCGCATACTGAGGTTCACAGAGAGGGGTCAGCGCATACTGAGGCTCACAGAGAGGGGTCAGCGCATACTGAGGCTCACAGAGAGGGGTCAGCGCATACTGAGGCTCACAGAGAGGGGTCAGCGCATACTGAGGCTCACAGAGAGGGGTCAGCGCATACTGAGGCTCACAGAGCGGGGTCAGCGCATACTGAGGCTCACAGAGCGGGTCAGCGCATACTGAGGTTCACAGAGAGGGGTCAGCGCATACTGAGGCTCACAGAGAGGGGTCAGCGCATACTGAGGCTCACAGAGAGGGGTCAGCGCATACTGAGACTCACAGAGCGGGGTCAGCGCATACTGAGACTCACAGAGCGGGGTCAGCGCATACTGAGGCTCACAGAGAGGGGTCAGCGCATACTGAGGTTCACAGAGCGGGGTCAGCGCATACTGAGGTTCACAGAGCGGGGTCAGCGCATACTGAGGCTCACAGAGAGGGGTCAGCGCATACTGAGGCTCACAGAGCGCAGAAGTTGCCAACTTGCTGCAGTCAATAGCTACCGACCTCCAAACTATGTGTGGCCTTCAGATTAGCTCAAGAACGGTCCATAGAGAGCTTCATGCAATGGAGTAACGGATCACGCTTTTCTGTCTGGGAATCCGATGGACGAGTCTGGGTTTGGCGGTTGCCAGGAGAGCGGTACTTGCCTGATGCATTGTGCCAAGTGTAAGGTTTGGTGGAGGGGGGATTATGGTGTGGGTTGGTCAGGGGTTGGTCTCTTAGTTCTAGTGAAAGGTGGATCTTAGTTCCTTAATGCTTTAGCAAACCAAGACATTTTGGACAATTTCATGCTCCCAACTTTGTGGGAACGGTTTGGGGATGTTCCTGTTCAAACACGACTTCGCACCAGTGCACAAAGCAAGGTCCATAAAGACATGGATGAGGAGTTTGGTGTGGAGGAACTGGACTGGCCTCCAGAGTCCTGAACTCAAACCAATAGAACACCTTAGGGATGAATTAAAGCGGAGACTGAGAGTCAGGCCTTCTCATCCAATATCAGTGCCTGACCTCACAAATGCGCTTCTAGAAGAATAGTTAAAAATTCCCATGAACACGCTCCTAAACCTTGTGGAAAGCCTGGAAAGTTGTTATATCTGGTGGCCAACTCCATGTTAAACCCTACGGAATAAGGAATAGAATATCATTAAAGTTCATGTGCATGTGAAGGCAGACGTCCCAAAACTTTTAGCAATATGGTGTAGTGTCGGCCCAGATCCGGCCCACATCTGGTACACTTGGATTCCACACAGCCCAGACGTTGGCCGGATCTGGGATCTAGGCATTGGACTGGATTGCTTTTGTAGTGTAAACGTTCATGTGTTAATTCACCTGCCCATAGACCCTCCTCTCTGTGAAATCAGGACTGGAGTGGTGGAAAGTCGACAAAAGAAATGTGTCTCCCTCGTCTACTGATCCGATCCACCAAACCCCATCTTCAGATCCGGCCCATCTTTGCAGTGTGGAATCCAAGTGTAGCAGATGTGGGCCGGATCTGGGCCGACACGATGTTGCTGTGTGGGGAGGACCAGCCACAATGTCCTCACTTTACTCTCTTTGTCCTCACTCTGATAGTCTAAAACTACACACACACATACACACACACACTCACACTATCTCTGTGTAAGTGTGAACCCGACAGGGTGATCAGGATCAGGACTTGCATCAGCCTGAAGGGGGTTTATTCTGAGATAACACACACACACACACACACACACACACACACACACAACTTTAGTTCGTTATGCTGTTAATATACAGTGAGATAACAGGTCTTTGAGGGTCAGAATTCTAGCTGATAGACAGGTGTTCAAATACTTATTTGCAGCTGTATCTTACAAATAAATAGTTAAAAAATCATATATTGTGATTTCTGGATTTTTTTTTTAGATTATGTCTCTCACAGTGGACATGCACCTACGATGACAATTTCAGACCCCTCCATGATTTCCAAGTTGCGAAATAGCAGGGTGTTCAAATACTTATTTTCCTCACTGTACTTTTGTATTACATTAGGAAGTTAAATCACTCTTGACTAGTTTGCTGCACGTGCTGCGGTCGGTCAGATGAAGAAGTGTCTGATCATTGTCTTGTGTCCTCAGAGCAAGCAGAGCTCGTCCTACTCGGACAGAGACGCCACGGAGGACGACTGCGAGTCTCTGGAGGACATGGACTTCCTGAGTCGGCAGAAGAAGCTGCAGGCCGAGGCCAAGCTGGCGCTCGCGATGGCCAAGCCCATGGCCAAGATGCAGGTGCAGGTGGAAAAGCAGAACCGCAAGAAGTCCCCGGTGGCGGACCTGGTACGTGCTCTCTCAGGTCACGCTCTCACACACGAGACTCGTGTGGTGTGCAGACAGGAACTGCAGCGGTGCGTGTGTGTGTGTGTGTGAGAGCTGGAAAACAGAAAGTGTCAATGATTATGAAAGACTTCGGCCTGCCATTTCTCCAAAATTCAGAACAAATGTGCTAACTTTTTCTCAGTTAACCCTTGTGAAAAAGAAGTGTGCTTAGTTAGTATATTTTATAGGTATAATAAGATTAATAGATATATTTTTTAAATGTACTTGCAGATTATATAGTATTAATGAAATAAAAGGTCACTTCAAGAGATCACGTGTTCAGAGCTGCTTCTTCAGCATGGTGTTTTAATAATCTTGTGTTGTGCTTTTAAGTGCACTTGTTTTGATCCTGACTAACATACTAAAGCACATTTGAAGCACTTGATCATAATTTAACTGTAGTGTGTTATTTGATATTAAAGTAATTAATGTGCTAAATTACTATTTCATCATTACACATGTGCAATTACAAATATTTAATGTAAAAATGACATTGAAGTATATTTTAATTTATCATAAATGCTTGTCAGTACATTCATCAGTACACTTTAACCATATTTTAAAGACAATAGAAGTAATTATGAAATTACATATAAAGATGATTGTAAGTCCTACTTCAGTTGATTAAAAAAGCCTTTCAAAGGTCAGACTTAAATTAAGCATGCTAAAGTGTTCTTCTTTATCACAAGGGAAACCATAAAGCCCAACATAATTTCAATCTTGACACAGTAAGTGTGAAATTCATGTCATTTTAATCAACTCTTCTTGTACGACTGGGTCATTATTATAAATGTGTACAGTATAGAGTACAGTGCAGTGTATTAATAGCTTGTGGCAATTCCCTTTCATAAACCTGTGCGCTCACTGTCACATTGAGATGTTGTAGGGTTGGCTGGGTAGTCCGCGGTGAGGGTGATTATCATGACACGCTTTAGGTGGTCTAGTTTTAAATCAGTAATGGTGATTAGACGCCACAGTGACGTCTCGACACGGCACTGTCAGAGAACGCCTACGCTACACCAGAGACTGGCTCTCCACTGTCACCTCCGAGCTGAAACTATGACACACACACACACACACACGCACGCGCACCAGCAGGAAGCAGCTGGCACACACTTCCTCTTGCCGAGCTCGAGTGTCTTCAGTCGAGGGTTTCTCCTCTCTGCTGCCGCCCACAGTGAAACCGCATGAGTTCTCCTGTCCTTCTCCCACACACACTCGCACTGATTCCTCTGTGCTATGCACCTCCACTGCACTTGTTTTAGTAGTAAGAACAAAACTGACCTCTGATTGTGTAAATCCCTTGGAAACAGTCTTAAAGTAGGGCTTGTGATGCTGTTTCTCCTCAGCGGTCTGTCAGAGGGGCAGCCCATGATTAGATCATCTCAAACTCATCACAGACCACACCAAACTCACACTGGCTTCAGCCTTCATCATGTCAATAATGCACCTTATTCCGTGAACCCAGTGACATGTAACGGGTGTGTTACTCTATCGTGTGTTTAAGAGCACTGGGTCACTGGACCGACCCGTCAGATATCTGTGTGCTAGTACCAAGACCAGTCCTCTGTATGAGACGCACATGCTGCTTTTGCATCCTTCCACTGGTTATAGATGAGAATGTAACTCATAGATTGACGTCTTCTCCTGCTTATTTTTGGCATGTTGTAAACTATAACACCTGACGCTTAATATGAAAGCTTGTTTCCGCCACAGAATAAAAAAAAACGTTTTGTCTCACAAATCAGAATTTTTTCTCACAATTGCATGATATAAAGTCAGAATTGTGTAATATAAAGTAGCAATTGTGTGTTATGAAGTCAGATTTTCATGAAATAAAGTCACAATTGTGTGCTATAATGTCAGAATTGCATTATATAAAGTCACAGTTTGGAGATATATAGTCGCAATTATCTTTTAAGTAAGGGATAATGTACATCCAGCGAATAAACCACCTTCAGCGAGTGAACCCGACAGGGTGATCAGGATCAGGACTTGCATCAGCCTGAAGGGGGTTAATTCTGAGATAACAAGTCAAGTCAAGTATATTTATATAGCGCTTTTCACAATACAGATTGTATCAAAGCAGCTTCACAGTATCAATCAAAACAACATAACAATGTTCGTTTATTAGTGGAAAAAAGACATCCACGTTTGGTAGAGCTGATCAATGGTATTAATGATTGGTCAATGAATTTGAGTATCCCCAACTGAGCAAGCCAAAGGCAACAGTGGCAAGGAACCGAAAAACTCTATCAAGTGACCTAATGGAGAAAAAAAACCTTGGGAGAACCCAGGCTCAGTCGGGGCCAGTTCTCCTCTGGCGTTTATGAACTAGAGGCCGGATTTACAGTAACTGTAAGATAAAAAATTTATATGAATGCCTGGCAGAATAGATGCGTCTTTAGTCTAGTTTTAAACTGGGAGAGCGAGTCTGAGCAACGAACAATATCAGGAAGGCTATTCCAGAGCTTCGGAGCTAAATGTGAAAATGCTCTGCCTCCTTTGGTGGATCTGGATATCCTAGGAATGACCAGAAGCCTCGAATTTAGTGATCTTAAAGAGCGCGATGGATTATAGGGCGATAGAAGGTCCGTTAAATAGACTGGAGCTAAACCATTTAGAGCTTTATAGGTCAGTAGCAATACCTTGTAATTAATACGGAACTTTATAGGTAACCAATGTAGAGATGATAAAATCGGTGTTATATGATCATATTTTCTTGATCTAGTAAGAACTCTAGCGGCTGCATTTTGGACTAACTGTAGCTTGTTTATTGAAGATGCAGGACAACCAGCTAATAAAGCATTACAGTAATCAGTCTCGAGGTCATGAATGCATGAACTAACTTTTCTGCATCAGAGACTGATAGCATATTACGTAGCTTAGCAATGTTTCTAAGGTGGAAAAAGGCTGTTTTTGTAACATATGAAATATGCTTTTCAAAAGACAGGTTGCAGTCTAATATAACACCCAGGTCTTTTACAGTAGAGGATAAAGTAACAGGGCATCCTACTATGTTAAAGTAGTGTTGTGAGAGGTTTTGTGGACGGTTTTTAGAACCGATAAGTATTACCTCTGTCTTGTCTGGATTTAATAAAAGAAAATTACCCGTCATCCAATCTTTTATATCTTTAACACCATCTGTCAATTTGGATAATTTAGCGTATTCATCTGGCCGTGATGAAATATATATTTGAGTGTCATCAGCATAACAATGGAACAATGGATATATTGAGATACAGCCTTGGTCCGAAGCTAAAAGTAAATCATTTGTAATTTTAACTAGCGCAGTTTCAGTGCTATGATGTGGCCTGAATCCAGACTGGAACTTTTCATAGATGTCGTTTTCTTGCAAGAAAGAGCCGAGTTGAGCGGACACAACTTTTTCTAGTATTTTAGACATAAATGGAAGATTTGAAATGGGTCTGTAATTTGCTAGGTTATTTGGATCTAATTGTGGTTTCTTAATAAGAGGTTTTATAACTGCCAGCTTGAACGTTCTTGGAACATGACCTAAAGATAAAGATGAGTTAATAATATTGAGAAGAGGCTCTTCCACTATAGGTAACACTTCTTTCAGTAGTTTAGTTGGTATAGGATCTAATAAACATGTTGTTGTTTTAGATGAAGTGATAAGTTTATTTAACCTTTTTTGTTCTATGGTTGTAAAGCATTGTAATTGTTCTTGCGGGGTGATAATTGCGGCTGAATTATAAGTCGCGAGCAAAGATTGAACGTTTACAATTGTGGTTCTGATGCTTTCAATTTTCTCGGTGAAGAAGTTCATGAAATCATTACTACTAAACTGTAACGAGGTATTTTGTTCAGACAACATCTGTTTATTTGTTAGTCTAGCCACGGTATTAAATAAAAACCTTGGATTGTTTTGGTTGTTTTCTATTAATTTGCTGAAGTGCTCAGCCCTGGGCGTTTTTAGGGCCTTTTTATAACGTGACATACTGTCTTTCCACGCGATTCTAAAGACTTCTAAATTAGTTTGTTTCCATTTACGCTCTAAATTACAGGTTTCTCTCTTTAAAACATGCGTAGTATTGTTGTACCATGGTGCTATACTTTTCTCTTGGACCTTTTTTAATCTAATGGGTGCAACAATATCCAATGTTCTAGAGAGAATGGTGCTCATAGTGCTAGTTAGTTCGTCTAGTTCATCTGTTTGGGTTCAGGCAGCAGCTGAGACAGATCAGATAAGCTATTTGAGAAATTATCTATGGTGGATGGAAGAATTGTTCTACCTGGTCGATAACGTGGCGCAGCATCACATATTACAGAAGTACGTAATATGCAAGTTACCATGTAATGGTCAGTGACATCATCACTTTGTGGAATGATATCTATATCGGTTGGATCGGTTCCATATGATATAATTAAATCGAGTGTATGATTAAGACGATGAGTTGGTCTGGTGACGTTTTGCGTGACCCCGAAGGAGTTTAATAAATCTGTAAACGCAGCCCCTAACGCATCGTTTGTGTTATCTACGTGTATGTTAAAATCTCCAACAATAATGCTTTATCGACGTTGACCAAAAGATCTGATAGAAAGTCTGCAAACTCTTTTAGGAAATCGGCGTAAGGCCCTGGAGGTCTATATACAATAGCCAAGGCTAGAGATAATAGGGATTTTTTTCTTACATCTAAGAGCGTAACATTTAGCACAAGTACTTCAAACGAATTAAACCTATGACCAGTTTTCTGAGTAACATTAAGGATATCTCTATAGATTGTTGCAACACCGCCGCCACGACCGATCAGACGGGGCTCATGCTTATAACAGTATCCCGGCGGAGTAGACTCATTTAGACCAAAATAATCATTTGGTTTAAGCCAGGTTTCAGTAAGGCAAAATACATCGATGTTATTATCTGTGACCATTTCATTTACAATAACCGCCTTAGGTGTGAGCGATCTAATGTTTAGAAGACCTAGCTTTAGAAATTGTTTTTGTTCACTAATAGCGAGATTTTTTGTTTTAATAACAATTCGATTTTTTCTAGATCCCACGGTAGATTTATTATTTGATCTCAGTAAACGAGAAATAGACACAGTTTCTATGCAATGTTCTACACTAGTATTAATATCAATTAAATTGGTGCAGCAGAGACTGTGATTTGGATTTTTGGTTACCAACACACACACACACACACACCAGAAGGGGGTTTATTCTGAGATCACACACACACACACACACACCTGAAGGGGTTAATTCTGAGATAACACACACACACACACCTGAAGGGGGAGAGAACCACTGACTGGATGTACATTATCCCGTTTATTACACAGACACTTGCCACAAAAGTAAATAATTAGACACGAAATCAGGGCCGGATTGGGACTAATTTTCAGCCCTGGAGTTTCATGCCTTAGACCAGCACACTTTAGTTCCCGACTGACTATATTAAAATAATGTAATTAAAACCTCAGTAGGCTATAGCCTACAGGTGAAACTCGAAAAAGTAGAATATTGTGCAAAAGTTATAATTTTGAGGATTATGGTTTACAGTTTATGAAAACCACAAATTCAAAATCTCAGAAAATTACATGAAATCAATAAAAAAAGATTTTAAATACAGAAATGTTGGCCCTTTGAATAGTATAATCATGCATATGTATATAGTTATATATACTAAATATATTAGTTTCACCTTTTAATTTGAATTACTGAAATACATGAACTTTTGCATGATATTCACATTTTTCGAGTTTCACCTTTATAAGTCTGAACAACACGATCTCATAATAGTGCGTATCTGTTCCACGAATTTAATTTCTCCAACCATTTACACTGCAAAAATGGTTTTTGCGTGCATATGCTACGCACTGTAAACCCTTAGGTAGGATTAGGGGTGTGGAGTGCGTGTGTATTACACGCCATAAAGTGTGTATCATACACGCAAAAACTATTTTTAGGTATAAATGGCACAAGAAATTAAATTTGTGGTAAAGATACGCAGTTTCATGAGACCGGGCTGGTCTGCAATAGTGCACTGTTCTGTACAGCCTTGTAATTCATTGTATTTTTAAAAAATATAATTTTCTATGCAGTGCAATAGCCGTACACAGGGTTTTATAAATACAGAAGTCCCAAAAGTGATCTTTCTAGGGGGTTCGGGGGCATATTATTTTTCCACTGTCATTGGCAAAGAACTTGTGTTATCTGTGTTAAATAGGAATCCAATGTAATAAAGTTCTCATTCTGGGGACAGTAGGCCTATGCAATAGGCTATTGCTCTGCTCTCTCATCTCCATCTTCTTCTCTCGTTCTTCTTCTCTCGGTCTCTTTATCTTTACCTGTAAATATAAGCGGCCCACGCTTCTGTGAACATAAATCCTGTTTTGATCGGCCACAGACATCCCAAGTGTCCCGGAAGTTCCGGGAGTCTCCTGCATATTGATAGCGTCTCCCTGATGCGCGCAAATTAGTTCAAATCTCACGGAATCTGGAGCGCGTATGCAAGACAGAACATACTGCCCCCCCCCATCAACAATCGAGTCACCAAGTTGTGCCTTACGAAAGCTAGTCAACCCCTAGTGAAGTATGTGAATACCCCTAGTATGGCTAGTGAATTTCATCAGCAGCATCATATGTGCAGAATGCACACAACACTAGTTTAAACAAAGATATTTGTGACTTGTGGACAGAAATGTCGCAGACACTGAGCAAAGATGACACTTTCCAGTTCTGTGTGTTTGTGCTCGCTATCTGACGGCTTCATGTTCTGTCAAAACTAAAGTACACGCTGGGCTGAAGACAGCAGAGGAACCATCACACACACCTCCACTGAAGCTTTGGAGATGTACGTTTATCCAAATCAACTGGGCCAGTCGCTTAAATAAACACTGTAAAGATTCAGTTCATTGTACTAAACCATGCTCTTGAAGCACTTTTGGCTTGCCTAAATGGATGATGGATGGATGGATGGATGATGGATGGATGATGGATGGATGGATGGATGGATGGATGGATGATGTATGGATGGATGGATGGATGGATGGATGATGGATGGATGGATGGATGATGTATGGATGTATGTATGGATGGATGGATGGATGGATGTATGGATGATGTATGGATGTATGTATGGATGGATGGATGGATGGATGGATGGATAGATGATGGATGGATGGATGATGGATGGATGATGGATGATGGATGGATGTATGGATGGATGATGGATGATGTATGGATGGATTGATGGATGGATGGATGGATGATGTATGGATGGATGGATGGATGATGTATGGAT